>JAKOGI010003094.1:0-40000 GCA_029747015.1 Carnegiea gigantea | reverse complement strand
ATTTGCAAGCTATGAAATTAGATCTAAAAGCTGGAAATTGCGCAAAAGAAAATCTGAACTTACATCTAAACCCTAAAATTTTTATGCTCAGCTATCTCTAATTTAAACTCCCTTGAATTATTGTTGTTAAAACTTGCTCTGTTTTTTCATTGAAGTAAGTGTCATTTCTAGCCGGCCACTATAATTGAAGCTTCAAGATTGAAGCTTCAAGTGCTTGTTTCTATCTCATCTTCTAACAGAAGTCGGTGAAAATGGTGGAGGAAGATTAAAAAGCAAGCCATTAAGAAGGGGAAAGAGAGAGATTGAGGGGGAAGAGAACCAAGGAGGATAGAGAAAAAAAAGGGGTGTGGAATTACAGAGAATGAGGAAAATGCATAGTACAGAAAGATCTAGCAATTGGAGGCCTTGTCATGAGGAGAGAGAGAGTCAAAAAAGTAAGGGTATTATTGGGCAAGTACGATTCTGACTTGACTGAAGAGGCAGTCACTTATAACACCAAATTGAAAGAAGGCACCTAGAGGTAAATTTCGTGTCAGACACTTCTACCTAGAACTGACCGTGACTGCTAGATGCAGCTTAAGGCCGCCAGACCTACAATAAGTTAACGGATCTAAATCCAGTCTAATGGAACCCAACAAGTTTTTAAGAGGGTTTGGAACCAAGTTATTCTGATTCAGGGTTGGATTCCGATCTAAAAAATTGGGACACATATCTAACTCAAGATCCAATGTTATTTATTTTAAGAAAATAGTAATGAATGCCAAGTGACTAACCTCAACCTCAATGCACTACCTGCCTATCAAAAAATTTCATCTCCCTGAGTCGTTGCTTAACTGCTTCCTTAAGTTCTAAGGCCTTCTCAATCTCATAGCCTTGCAGAGTACCCACTCGAGTACTCAACTATTTGCCACAAACCATCGGTGGCTGCCTCGTTCCCATAAACCGCTTGATTTGATCCCTCCACCAGTCATCACTCCACTTTGCGACAATCGGTGGTTGCTCTTCTTCTGTTGCTCTAAAGTTCTCTGCTTCTCCTGCTTCGGTGCTACACCTTGACTTCTGTTGCTAGCTATTCGACGATTGCTTCCCTAGGGTTGCAAACAACTAATAGGTTTGTGCCAATATTAGATATCGTTCCTTAAAGGCAAATGAGTGCCCATATGTTAAGGATAGTTTTTGTTGCTAGCCTGCCACAGCTATGTAATAATATTTTACCAGGGTAGAAGATAGAAGTTTGCTGACTCTTCTATCGTAAAAACGATCTGGACCTACTAAGCATCCATTTATCCACTAAGGACCCATGGACCTGCTGGACTGGTCAAACGGTGTGGGTGTGGATGCCATCTTCACAGATCCAATGGGTCAGGATCAAGTTAGAGTCCCTGTCAAAATAAATGGGTCCAGACTTAGGTGGAGTTGACTTAGACGTAACTCATCCCCATCCTTAGCTCTATCTCTTTATGAATCAACAGTAACTTAATTCTGGTAAAGCAAAGGCCCAAAAACCAAAAAATAAAAGCAAAACAGTAACAATTAGTCTGACGACCTCAATCTGGTTACAACATATCCATTTGTTCAAAAGAAATCCCTAATTAATATAGGAGTGTCCTTACCGTATCAATTTATGTGATGTTTGATTGAATGTAATAAAACAAAATCAACCTTGTAATATAATCATGATTACATAGTAGCTGTTATTTACAATACTCCTGTACAACCAAATAAAATAATGAAAACACAATTACAAACTTGTTTACATTACAAAGTTATTTATATCCAGCCAAACATTACCTTAGAATCTCGAAATTATGTTGGGTGTGGCTGTCCGCACTACTAAAGTAGCCATCGACTCATTGGAAGAGCTTACAAACATAGTACAACACATGGCAAACCTCAAACAATTCTTAGGCACATTTAGAGTTATACATGCATCTAACTAATAGAATGCTTTTCCTTTTTTATTTTTCAGTTCCGTTCTCCTAAAGGTTAGTCGGGATTTCTAAAATTAGATCACCGGTATACTATGTCACTGCCGTTAGGTTATCTATCCAATGACAGCATTAATTAGAATAATAAGTCCTCTTTCTAGTGTGAGTCCTGTTTTTACAAAACTTGAAAAGATCCAAATATAGGCAGTCTTATCCCTATGCACGTGACTACTTGTAGAGAGACCATTTCTAACAAACCCACATAAAGAGTTTTAACAAGATATTTAGAAGCTGAAAATCAATGGGTAAACTAATTTAGCAAACACAAGACGTTACTTAAAATAACATAAATGAACATGAACAACAGATGAGGGGTAAGAGTTTTGCGTACTTTAAGCAGCTGATGTCGGCATACCACTAATTTGACCAATAGCAATCCACGTTCAAACAGTCAGCATTGAGGGCGTGACACCATAGGTGTGAATCGGGCGTGAATCGGGCAATTAGAGTTGCGATATTAACAAAGCTGTGAAAATCAATCCACTCGGCTAAGGGACAACACCAGTAAAGTCTTGTCTAATTATGTTAATAATTCATTTCGTATGGAAAAACTAGGAATGAATATAGACTTTTTGTTTAATTTAGTAAGAAAATTCAAAAGTAAGAGATTGTCTAGTAAAATTAGTTATTAGAATAGTAGATAACTATGTATGTAAGAAATAGGCGTTTAAATAGTAGATATCTGTTAAAATATAGCTGTAGGCACACAATTATTCAACTGAGTACCTGAAAATATGTTTGCATATAGACTTGCAAATGTAAATTTAACGAAGGATATTTTCAAACTAATAATATATGTGAAACGCTGCTTGTAAATCTCAAAAGCTAATTTTTAAACATTTTGAAAATGCTACTTGAAATGCCATATACTACTTAAACACTAGCTTTTGTTTAGTTTGAGAAACACTAGTTTACCAAATATTAACTTTAGACTAATTAGCATTTTTACTAAACTGCATCCCAAGTGCTGTTTGTAAATTAAGAATTAGGGCAAAATAGTACGAGTATTATACAAAAAAAGAATTTGAATGTGATCATCTCTTGTCCATTTCATTAAATGAAACTTGCTAAATCTTCTGTTTAGAGAGAAATCAACTCTTGGACTCTCCCTTGGCCGTATGGTTTTTATAGATGAGAAAGAAGTTATGGTGACAAATTATGATATTCATGGATACAAACAATCGAAATTCTAATTCCCTGTCCCAAATCCTATATATAAAAAAGGACAAAACTAATCACAAACAATATTCTACTATAGAAATTATTCGGTCTAAAAATATCGTAATCCACACCCTCATTTGTCCAGCTTTTGCCCATGATACGTTCTAATTTCCAAAATTTTTATTTGGTTTTTTGTTTATTTTATAAGAAATAATATTAATCCCAGAGTTGGAAGGAATTGGATTCCAAATAGTGAAAATCAAGTGAAGATCTAAGGAAAAATATAAAGAACCAACACGGCTGACCATGCAAATCTATACTCCCATATTAGCAGCTCAAATTGAATGAAATGAGGGTGTTTTGCAGTTCTCTTGCAAGATTTTTGCCCCAATTTCCAAGCAGTAACATGGGGCCCTGTGCAAAACAACACGATTGTGCAACCTGTCAATTGACCTTTCGAGATTATTTAAGAATGATTTTTGCAATTGCTTTGGGGGCGCCTTTTGTTTAGGTCTTCTGAGATTAGATAAGGGTTTATGTTAGCCACTTGAAATCCCACAAGGTGAAGAATAATTTAAACCAGATTTTTGTATATTGTGTACAAGATTATTAATTTGAAGATACCAGGCTAAATTTCTCTACTCTTTCTCTCTTTTTAATCTCATACTTTCTAATCTGTTCGCTAGCTTTATTTTTACGCTACTAACTTATATGATGATGTTTAAGGCAAATTTGTGATCTTTGGTTGTTATTAGGTCTTGAGATGCCCAATTGATCTTGTTTAAGTGGTGGCCTACCTTGATTATGCTTGAATTTAGAGTTTTCTCTCATGCCTACCAAGTGTTCTATGAGCTTTCATCCATGTTTTGTAGCAACTGATTATGCTGAAAACTAATATCAATTGTCTAGCATGGGTAGGGAGGATGATTATGGTTTGGACATGGAAATAGTTTAGGTCCACGGTTACTATTTTTGTGGCTTAATTGCACTAACCCCCCAAAAGTAGGTGGTTAGAATAGTCAAACTGAACTTCAACCCTTGAAAAAGGGAGTGGAGAGCTTCGATGCTACACTGATCATCTCTGAATGCTATTAAAACTTGGGAAGGTTAGGATTTGACTTGACTGATTACTTTATCTTAGGTTAATCATAACCTGAGTTCTTTTTCTTTGTTCGAGTAGTATACTTCTTATTTTTGATCACCCTTTGCTCAACCAAGCTTGAAACACTTTAGTTAGTGTTGAGTTAAAATTTTACTACAAGCGCATGGTGTAGCTGTAGCTAGTAACCGGTGAGTACATGTCATAATCCACATGGAGTTGTGTTTTCAGGCGCCAAAGTTAACTCAAGCATATCAATCTAGACAATAAAAGGTGATAGAAAGATGAAGTAAACTACTAAGGAAAACAAAAGGAGTTCGATTATAAATAAATCTAAGATTAACTAACTAATCGAGTCAAACCATCACCTTTCCAAGTTATACTAACATTCAGAGATGATCAATTGCACCATGAAAGCTCACCCACGCCCTCTTGCAAGGGTCAAAGGATAGTTTAATTATTCTAACCACATATTTCATGATGTTAGCCAAATTAAAATACAAGATTAGCAACCCTGGATCTAGTTAGGATTCAGATTATTTTCATGTCCAAATACTAGTTATCCTCTCTACCCATACTAGACAATCAATCTCACATATCGACGTAAGTCGATTGCCCCAAAATACGAATAAAAATTCTTTCAAGCATTTCATCGAACAGTTGGTGAGCATGAGAGAAAAATCTAATCCAAGCATAAACAAGGTAGGTTAAGGCTTAAACAAGATCAATTACCCATCTCAATGGCTAACCAAAGCCAAAGAACACAACTTTAATTACGAATAATAAATATGAAAACACATGCATAACAATGAACCATCGAAATAGCAAACAAATTCAAAAGCATGAAAATTAAAGAGAGAAAGAGAAAAGGAACTTATAGCAAAATCCACATTCTTGTACATGGTGCACGCTAATCCAGCCTAAGTTATTCTCTCCCCTATAGAGTTGTGGTGGTTGATAAAACCCTAAAAATGGCTGAAGCAGCAATCCCAAGATATTTTGGAAGATTCGTTAAATAAAGTCTGAAATCTGCTTAAATAACGCCAAAAAAAAATAAAAATAAAAATGAAACACACTACGTGCTTCGACGCACGGGCACCCGTGCACTTTTAAAACTAGTAGATTGCACAGTCGTGCACTTTTACATTGCTGACGATACTCAGATTCTGGAAACAAGACTAAAATCTGTAGGTTTTTGCACGGTTGTGCCTTAGTGCATTGCCAAATGCGCACTTTCTTGGGCTCTTAAATATTGCTCTTTTTACAATCAAAATTTCATCAGGCCACTTTCTTTTTTAAAAAATCATCCCCATTGCTTTCCTTTGCATCAACACTGATGAATTTCTCATTTTCTTGACAAGACTTCCTAAAAATAAGAAAAACACTTCTTTAACCACAATATGAACAAAAGGAAGTACATTTGACCCTTTTCATCATACTCCAACGTAAAAATACCGACAAAAGGAGGACAAATAAGGAGTTAAGTGACGTTAACATAGAGGTTTACCGACTCACCTACACCTAGCTTTTGCTCGTCCTCGAGCAAAATAATGAAAAACTAACCTAAGGACCGAACTCACTTTTATAGGAATCACGATTGCATTTAGGATGTGCAATAAGCCCTTTAAACCCCTTGCTTCTCCTAATTGGATGAGTGAGGTTTCGTGAGGGTTTGTAGAAGACAAACCCACAAAATCTTGAAGAGGAAAAATAAAAGAGAGAAAGAAAATAGAAAATCCTTCTGGGTTTACAAACAAAATATAAATATATATAATGGAGAAAACTGCACACGTTCTAACCAACCAAATCACCGTTATAACAAAGATATTAGTTTGCATATAAACGAAATGTACACATCAAGACCCTTAATCCCCATGGAAAATGTCAAAGCATCAACTTTTGACCACACAGTACATCAAAACTTTGAATCTATTCTAGTGCTTCATGTATAAGTGCATCATCATTCTAAGAGTTAGGCTTACTAGAATTCAACTCAATCCCACTTGATTAACACAAACTATATTATTAACGTACCAACTTGGAAATCAAGCTTTCCCTATGGCAGTATTGCCTCAAATGGTGGCACCCAGTAGCGAATGTCTTTATGGAAAACTTGTCATTTCCGACTCTAACACTATTTTTATTTCTTTTTTTCATTTTTTGTTTTATTTTTCTGAGAGAGAAAACAAAGTAACTATGTACACAATCAAGTGGGAGAGGCAATCATGGAAAAACTAAGACCCTAAGATAATGATGGAATATAAATAAGGATTGGATTACACAGCTGCAATGAACTACTGGGTGAGAATTAAGGCTTACAATGACACACTTAGGATAAAGACCTATCATGCACATAATACTTGTATACAAGCTAATAGTCAAGGTACAAGGGGTCAAAGTCAAATAGGATAGTACAAAACTCCACGAAACCACTAAAAACATGTTTTGAAAAAATTTTCCCTTTTTTTTCCGTTTTTAAAAGTTTGAAGCATGACTTCTCCTCCCCTACGCCTAGATCTCACAATGTCCTCTTTAGGAGCCAAGGATCCACAACACCAATAAAATAGATATGCACATGAAACAAGCCCACAATTATAAATACATAAAAATAAGAGGCAAACTGAAAACGGGGAAAAGATTTATACAAAATAAAAAGATAAAGGAAGAAAAATAGGGAATGAATTTACCAGGTTGGATGTTAGATACACCTAAACTATCACTTCCTCTAAATGGGGCAGTGGGAGGTAGGAGGAGCATCCACCCGTCGTCCATATTCATTTAAGATACAGGTCTCCAGCTAAGACACCATCAAAGCTCTCAAGAGCTTATCATGTGCTTGTGCATGCATCTCATAATAGTGTAACTAAGAGAACACTAATAAAAAATATAGCACAAATGATTAGCACTCTCTTAAACTTATTAGTCACCAGGAAAAAATCAAAAGAATGATCAAAGAAAGGGGCCCACCTGATTTTTCTAGGCATATCCTTTATGCATGCACAATAAAGGTTAATAAAGGGAATATACCTCCTAAAATCACCTAGGGATGCACCTAATACACATACATGAAGGGGAGTGGAATGTGTTGCATAATTATATTTAGTTTTGATGATAACAAATCCAAGTGTAACATATTTGTCTAAGTAATATTGTTCCAAACAAGCTCTCCAAACAGGGCCTACACTGTTGTTTGTAATATTCGTATTAACCTGGATGCTAAATGTTGAGAACAAGTCCTAGAAACAGGTTCCAAGCTTCAGTGATACAAGATCAGCAAACAACAAATCTCGCCAAACAGTTGGCTAAGTCTTAAGGAACAAGTTCTTACATTCAGCTATACAAGATCACCCGAGGAATCAGGGTGACCAAGGTGTTTAGAGCAGCATATTTATTCTTGACAAGATGACTGATTCTTACAACAAGAAGTCTTGGTTTGGTTTAGTTTTTATCTTTTAGACTCTTGTTAATATGCCAATCTTGAAAGCCTCAATTTAACACTTCTTAAAACGGTTTTTGACATTTGCTTTGGAACACCAATTTCCAAACAACCCTGCAAACAGGGTGCCTAAGGTGTTCATGAAACTGCAGCAGCCTCGACTGACTGTTTTACCAGTAAATTTCCTTTGGTTGGGTGCCAGCTCTAAAGGATCTTTTTATGAAATCCTAGGCTAACTAATTAAGTTCTAAAAAGGATTATTTTTTGATTTGAAAAAGATTGCAAAACCGTTTTTGCTAAGGATCTCTTTCCAAAATTCTTATCCCTTATTTTCAGGCCGTTATTGATTTCAAATTTGGAACCGAAATCTTTATCCTTTTTTTTGGGCTAAATCTGCACAGCTATATTTAGTGGGTAATTAGTTTTTATCCCTTGAAAAATTAAATTCCCTTATTTTAGTAAAATCTTATCTTCTTTAGCCGTTGGGAATCTTATTTGAAGAAACTCCCTAAGCTGCTAATATTAGAAGATTTTGTTATCCTTTTTGAAAGTATTAGCCGTTGGGTTTGTTTGTTTAAATAATGAAATCTTCTCTCCCATTTAGATATCCGGTTTTTATACAAGAAGGAAGAGATTTCCAAAAGCTGCATTTCAAAGAGAAAAACCGTGATAGGCTTGTGCTTAACTGAGCTTTTAATATATTGGTATAATAGGACTTCATTGTACCTTACATCTGCTTAAGTCAGAAGCACCCCCAGTAAGGTGTTTTGTACCCCTGTTCTTAGATCAGAAAGTGAGTGAGTGTGTCCATAGTCGAGTGGACTTTGGACGTGTCTAATATAGTGTGATTGGACGTGGTGTAACCTGTCTTAGGGAAGAAGGTTACGTAGGTTACAAGTTGTAACAAGGAGTGTTACTTTTGTAACGTGTTCAGCCCGTTAGTGAAGTGGTTAAATCCTGCACGAGGTAGGTCGTGGTTTTTCACACCTCAGTTGGGCTAGAGGTGTTTTCCACGTAAAAATTGTGTGCGCTTTATTTCCGCATTTATTACTTTGAATTTCGCTGCTGAACCAATTGGGAACAACCTCTGCAATCAAGTGCTACGGCTGTTTGTCAGTTATTTGGCGAAAATCGGCCACCACAATTCACCCCCTCTTATGGTTGTGTACTCTTGGAATTCAACAAGCGGTATTAGAGCAGGTTCTCTATCAAAAGGCTAACACCTTGAGAGATCCGTGAAGATGAGTGCACCACAAGGGATACTTGAGGGTCAATCCATTACTCGACCTCCTTGCTTCAATGGCCAACACTATAGTTGGTGGAAGAACAGGATGGAGAACTACATACAGGCAGAGGATTACGAGTTATGGATGCCCATCAAGAATGGGCCCCTTGTTCCCACGAAAGTGCTTGAAGATGGAAAGAAGGTTCCCAAGGAACCCGTAAAGTTTGATGCTGAGGATTACAAGAAGATGGAAAAGAATGCCAAGGCCAAGAAACTATTATACTTTGGCCTAGGACCCGATGAATATACTCGCATTTCAGAATGTGAGTCAGCTCAGGAAATATGGAATGCCTTGCAAGTAGCTCATGAAGGAACAAGTCAAGTTAAACAATCACGCATTGAGCTACTCATGAGGCAATATGAGTTGTTTGACATGGGTGATCGTGAGAATGTGATGGACATGTATACTCGCTTTACTCACATAACAAACGAATTAAAATCTCCGGGAAAATCCTTCACCACTGAAGAGTTGGTAAGGAAAATCCTAAGGATTTTGCCTCGTTCATGGGAAGCCAAGGTGACAGCCATTCAGGAGGCCAAAGACATGAACAAGATCACCCAAGATGAGATGATCGGAAATCTTCAAATGTATGAACTGAGAAAAAACTCTCAACAGAAGGAGGAGACTAAGAAAGACCGAGGGCTTGCTTTAAAAGCCTTGGAAGATGATGATTCAGATCTTGAAGAAGAAGAGATGGCAATGATGACTCGGAAATTCAAGAAGCTCTTCAAGAAAGTAAAAGAGAACAATAAAAGGAAGGACTTCAGCAAAGGCAGAAACACCCCCCGAGAACAGTTCTCTGGGTGTTTCAAGTGTGGCAAATCTGATCATATTGTGAAGAACTGTCCACTACTTCGAGAAGAGCAAGAGCACGAACACCCTAGGAAACAAGGCAGGAAACAAGGTGTAAACAGTTCGAGAAAACGATTCTCGAAAGCAATGCTTGCTGCTTGGGGTGATTCTTCCGAGGATGAAGAAACTGAAACAGAAGAAGGTGCTGTAGCTCTCATGGCGCAAAGTGATACAGATTCAGATGACGAGTCAACAAACAGCCTAATTGATCTCAAGAACAAGGTACGTGGTCTCAATAAAGCAACTTTAGAAGAACTTCTGTACAATTTAATGGATACCTGTGCTGATTTGACAAAGGAAGTTCGTGATCTAGAGCTTGAAAATGAGACCCTTAAAAATGAAAAACTGGGCTTATATGAAAATATTAACATGCTCAAGGAAAACCTCTTTATAAAGGAGGGAGATTATTCTCGAGTGGAGGAAAAACTCCTTGAGGTGGAAGGAATGGTTGAGTCTTTGCTCGAGGAGAACAAGAGCTTGCATGCTAATATAGAAAAACTGAAAACCGAGCTTGTCACAACCAAGCGTTGGAACAAGTCCTCAAGAGCATTGGAGTGGCTAAACACTCATCACAGCCAAAACAAAAGAGGACTAGGATTTAAGCCCAAACAAACCGTTTACCCTGCAAACAGAAAGTATGATGGATTACCTGAAAACATTATGTGCTTTCACTGTGGTAAAACCGGTCACTATCGATGCACTTGTCCTTCAAGAAGGTATGCTATTAAACAAAATGAAGGTTATGTAAAACAAGTCTAGATTAGGAAAGATGAGCTTTACCTATCTAAAAGAATGGGACCCAAGTGGATCTGGGTTCCCAAAACTACCCCTTGATTTGTTTTGCAGGCTAAAGTGAGAGAGAACAACCCAGCAAACAACCCAGCAAACAGGCTAAGGTACAACCTGACAAACAGCCCAGAGAACAACCTTGAAAACAGGCAGCTGTGGTATGTTAATAGTGGGTGTTCGAGGCATATGACTGGTGAAAAATCCAATTTTCTCTCACTTACAGCTTCGGATGGTGGGAGTGTGGCATTTGGAAACAGCAAGTCTGGGACAATTGTCGGTATAGGTAAGATTGGTGAGTCCCACTCCCACTCGATTGAAAATGTATACTTAGTTGATGGTTTGAAGCATAATTTACTTAGTGGGTCCCAACTGTGTGATAAAAACAACCTAGTAGTGTTCTCATCAACACGTTGCTTGGTTGTAAACTCAAACACAGGAGATGTCGTATTAAGGGGGAAGCGACACAAAAGTGTTTACAAAGTATGTATTTCCACACTTCCCCAAAACAATCTGACTTGTTTGAGTGCCTTGAATGATGATGTAATGCTCTGGCACAAGAGACTAGTTCATGCAAGTCTATCTCTTCTGAACAAACTTGTTTCTAAAGACCTAGTTGTTGGACTACCTTCCATCAAATTTAATGATGACAAGGTATGTGAAGCTTGTGCAAAAAGCAAACAAGTCAGATCTTCTTTTAAATCGAAAAAATGTGTAAGCACTACCCGACCTCTAGAATTATTACACATTGATCTGTGTGGTCCTATGAGGATAGCAAGTAGAGGTGGGAAGAGGTATGTGCTTGTTGTAGTGAATGATTACTCTCGATTTACTTGGATCTTGTTTTTGGCATCCAAGGATGAAACCTTTGAGAATTTTATTGCCTTTCTCAAAAAGGTTGAAAAGAGAGTAGAACACTCTTTAATTAGCTTGAGATCTGATCATGGTACTGAATTTGAAAACGCAAGTTTTATTAACTATTGTAATGAACATGGTGTTGATCATAACTTCTCAGCTCTAAGGACACCCCAACAAATGGGGTGGTTGAGCGCAAAAATCGCACCCTAGAAGACATGACTAGAACAATGCTTATTGCTAGTGGTCTTCCTAGGAATTTCTGGGCAGAAGCATTGAACAACTCATGTTACATTATAAATAGATGCATGATCAGACCTATTTTAAACAAAACTCCTTATGAACTTTTCAAAAGCAGAAAACCCAACATTACGTACCTAAGAACATTTGGTTGTAGGTGTTTTGTGCATAATAATGGGAAGGATGCCTTAGGAAAGTTTGATCCTAGGAGTGATGAGGCAATATTTCTTGGTTACTCTTCTCACAGTAAGGCTTACAAAGTGTTTAACAAAAGAACCTTAAGTGTTGAGGAAAGTATGCATGTGCTTTTTAATGAATCTAACTCGTTGAGTGAGAATGATGCACAGGAGGAAGAATTTGAATTAGGTCTTGTTCGAAAAGAAGGGTTGCTCCAAGATAGACAAGGTAAGAACACCATGGAGAAAACAACTCCTGAAGGTGTTTCTCAGAACAACAGGCAAGGTGAGAACCAAACAGGGGGAAACACCGTTGAACCCTATTCGGGACAACACCAGTCAGGTTCCTTAGAAACAGGCTCGGGCACTGATTGTGAGCCTGAGTCTCTAAGTATTCCAGTTAGAGTAGAGCATGTGTCTGTGGATTCACTTACTCCACGGCCATGGAAGCACCAACGTTCACACCCTCTTGAGCAAATTTTGTCTGATATTAATACTGGAGTGCAAACTAGGTCAAAGCTTAAGAATTTTTGTGCATTCTATGCATTTCTCTCTAACATTGAGCCAAAGAATGTGAATGAAGCTCTTGCAGATTCAGATTGGGTCACAGCAATACAAGAAGAGCTTCATCAATTTGAAAGGAACAAAGTATGGCACCTTGTACCTCGACCTGCAGATAGAACAATCATTGGAACCAAGTGGGTGTTCCAAAACAAACTTGATGAGTCAGGAACAGTCACCAGGAATAAGGCACGGCTGGTGGTTCAAGGGTACAATCAGGAAGAAGGGATTGATTACGAAGAAACCTTTGTACCAGTTGCTAGAATTGAGGCTATTCGTATCCTAATAGCTTTTACAGCCCATATGGAGATCAAGCTATATCAAATGGACGTGAAAAGTGCATTTCTAAATGGATACCTTAAGGAAGAGGTATATGTCAAACAACCCCCTGGTTTCGAAAACCATGAATTTCCTGATCATGTTTTTCAACTTGACAAAGCTCTTTATGGTCTAAAACAAGCTCCTAGAGCTCTGTATGAATGCTTGTCAAGCTTTTTACTTGAAAATGATTTTAGAAGAGGCAAGGTAGACAATACCTTGTTTCTAAAATCTAAGGAGGAACATTTATTGGTTGTCCAAGTATATGTCGATGATATTATATTTGGTGCAACTCATCATGATCTATGTAATGAATTTTCAAAAATGATGAGGAGTGAGTTTGAAATGAGCATGATTGGTGAGCTTAACTTTTTCTTAGGCTTACAAATCAAGCAAACTTCAAACGGCACCATGATCCATCAACAAAAATATATCAAGGAACTACTTAAGCGTTTTGGGATGGAGTCAGCCAAGTCCATAGATACTCCCATTTCTCCTTCAACCAAGTTGGGAATGGATGATGGGAGCCCCTCAGTTGAGGAGAAACTCTATAGAGGTATGATAGGGTCACTCTTATACCTCACCGCTAGTAGACCTGACATTGTTTTCAGTGTTGGTTTATGTACCCGTTTTCAGTCTTGCCCTAAAGAGACTCATCTTAAGGCTGTTAAACGGATACTAAGATATTTAAAGCATACACCTGATTTAGCTCTATGGTATCGTAGAGGTTGCAATTTTAATCTTGTTGGATATGCTGATGCTGACTATGCAGGATTCTTGGTTGATAGAAAAAGCACCTCAGGTATGGCTCATTTCCTTGGACCTTATTTGGTATCTTGGGCAACTAAGAAACAACATTCAGTTGCCATGTCCACAGTAGAAGCTGAATATGTTGCAGCTGTTTCATGTTGTGCTCAATTGCTGTGGATAAGACAACAACTCAAGGACTTTTGTGTTGACACTGGATGCATTCCTATTTTTTGTGATAACACTAGTGCAATTAACATTGCCAAAAATCCATGTCAACATAACAGAACAAAACATATTGACATTCGACATCATTTCTTGAGAGATAATGTTGAAAAGGGTTTGATTTCAATGAATTTTTGTACCACAGAAAATCAAATTGCTAATATATTCACTAAGGCAGTAGGTAGAGATCAATTTGAGAGAAATAGACTTGAACTAGGTTTGGTGAAAACCACCTAAGAAACCTGTTCTCTCCCCTTGTTCGCAACTCTTATATGCTGGGATGCAATTTGTCCATAGCAATGTTTGCAGTCGAATCTTTGTGCTATTTGAATATATATATAGATTGCAGAATGCGGATGCGTGTTAAAGGCCAACATGATTGGGCATGTTACTCTTATTACCGATGATTCGTATTCAAGAACAAGCAGCAAGAACAGGGATGTTCCTTGATTGTCAAATATGTGTAGCTAGTGTTTAAATGTTTTAAATTACACGCCTTCCCGAGGATAGAGTGGCAGCTACTTATGGCAAACACCCGTTGTAACGGGAAGATCTTTAAAAGATCTTACCGTCTTCTCACCCTTTAAATTTGCCAATCTTTACCTCTCTCTTATATCTTTTCTCTTTTCTCTCGAGTACCCGACAAATCTCCTTCTCTCAAACCCTAACCCTTCTCAAATTCTTGCTCAAATGGCTTCAATCGAAGGCTCTGGAAGTTCTGCTTCTTCAATCAGGGGAAGGAAGCCATTCGAATAAGCCTCAGGAACAAGTCCTGGCCTTGTTGTCTTCACGCCCTTTTTAATGACGATTCTAGAAGGTAAACCCTTTAGTCCTCCTCGCCCAATTAGCTTCAAACCCTTCCGGTTTTTGAAGAGTGTCGGACTAAAATCAGTAGCTTGGGTTTGAAAGACATTCCCTACAATTTTGGTTGGCAATTGGTGGTATTTGAGGGATCAACTGTTTACCCCCCTTCTGAAAAGAACTCTGCCCAAGTTGGAAAATCTGGTGAAAATCTTGGGTCTAAAGATGAAGTCTTTGAGTCCCCTGTCGACTTCTCTGAGTTTGTTGAGCCCTGTTCTTTTGGGCTGTTTCCTGAAAAGGAAACAGTTGCTGAAACAGGGTCTGAATCCCTCAATTTTGTGTGTAAGGAGGACCTAAGGGATGATCTGAGGGAAAGTTCTGAGGAGAGATCCTTGGAAATAGGGGGAAGCCATGGTGGAAACATTTCCCCTGCTGAGCCTGAGTTAGCCACTCCGGTCTTCCAAACCGGAGAGAAAAGAAAAAGGGTTAAGATGGTGGCTAGGCATAGCAGAACGCCTAGATTAAGGCCACAAACAAGGCCTCAACCCTCAAAAGCCTCAGCCCCCTCTCCTCCAAAATCTGCTAAGCCCACGCGCAAATCTGCAAGAATTGCCTTCTACTCCACTCCTAAAACCACAAAATCTTCCACTCCAGTCATTGAGGAAATTTCTTCCTCTTCTTCTTCTGCGGGATTCTCAGATTCTGATTCTGAGAACACCCCCTTTAAACAGGGGACCCCGGTGTTCTCCGAGTCCACCGAAGAACAAACTCCTCCTCCTCCTAAGAAAACCACTCTCCTTGTCATTAAGTCTTCTCCTCCAACAGCCCCTCCCAAGAGAAAGACCTTCACCTCTTCTCTCTCCAAATCAGCTACACCTAAGACTACCTCTTCTGTTCCTCCCCTCAAAAGAGCGAAAAAGACCACTACCTCCCCTTCTTCTACCAAGGTTGCGCATCTGCTCAAGCGCAACATAGTGAGGGGGAAGATAGTGAAAGTTCCCTTTTTTCAGGAACATGGGTTAGATGTGTTCCTGCAGAAACTGAGAGCCCAGCAGTGGTTGGATCTCTTTGCAAACACCGAGTTGGGATGTTCTGGACCAGAGTTGGCTGAATTCTATGCCAACTGTGCTGTCACCGAAGGAGCGGTGACAAGCACCATTGGTGATAAAGAAGTACAATTTGATGCCCGCTCTCTGGTGACATTTTGGGTGTCCCCTCATATGGTTTTGATGTGTATGTGAGGGAGGATAAGTCTGTCTTAGGGACAGCCAGGCTGCTCGAGCTTTCACAGCGGTTAAGTTAAAACCAGGGTCTGCAAACACCTACCTCTGTGAAGAAGGGTGACATGACCCCCTGCATCAATTGCTCTTCATGTTCGTTATTAGGAACATAATTTCAAGGGGTCAGGGTCGCAATCAGGCTGATGCCCTAGATCAATGCCTGGTGGATCTATTGGACAGGGAGGAACCCATTAACCTTCCTGCCCTTATGATTCGCCATATTGCGCGTATTGCAAACACTACTCGGGCACATGATCTTGGATATGGCTTTCTGCTGATGAAGGTCTTTGAGCATTTTGGGATAGAGCTCACAAAGAAGGTGGCTGCCCAAATCATTGATGAGATAGGGACTGACACCCTTATGGGGTATAGCTATGCTTTGGCTGAGGGCTCTGCCTCCAAACAGGGCACCAGACCACCTCGCCCTGTTCCTGGCCGTTCCTCAGGGAAACTTGAGGATGTTCTTCAAGATAATTCTCAGCTCAAGGGAAAGCTCTCTGCTGTCAAAGCTGCCTTAGATGAAGAGAAGGCCCTCTCTGTCAAACGCCATGAAGACCTCCTGGCCCTTCTCTCTTCTCTTGCTCCCAAAATCCCTTCTCCACAGTCACCATCACCCACTGCTCCTAATTCTGTCGGATGTTTCCTCATGTTTTCTTCCCTCTCCCTTTATGTTTTTGTTTGGTATTGTATATCTCTGGGCTGTTAATGAAATCTCTTGTTGTTGCCAACACCATGTGATTGCCCGTTGTTTATGCTTTTTAATGGTGCCAAAAGGGGGAAGATGTCTGACCATATGACTTCCATATGACTTGCTATATGACTTCCATATGACTTGCTCTATGACCTAGCACCTAGTGTGGATCCCTATCAGCATTCTTTAAAGTTTTAAAGTTTTTTTTAATTTTTGTCAATATGGTCACTTGGTTTTTCATCATCAAAAAGGGGGAATTTGTTGCATAATTATATTTAGTTTTGATGATAACAAATCCAAGTGCAACATATTTGTCTAAGTAATGTTGTTCCAAACAAGCTCTCCAAACAGGGCATACACTGTTGTTTGTAATATTCGTATTAACCTGGATGCTAAATGTTGAGAACAAGTCTTAGGAACAGGTTCCAAGCTTCAGTGATACAAGATCAGCAAACAACAAATCTCGCCAAACAGTTGGCTAAGTCTTAACAAGTTCTTACATTCAGCTATACAAGATCACCCGAGGAATCAAGGTGTAATAGTCCAACCCTATATTATATTTATTCTTTTCATTAATCTATGTGATTAATTTCGTCGCATTTAAATCATTGTTTCCTTTGTTATTTCAAGTGGGAAATCTAATGGGCCTCACCTTGCAATTCGAGTTTTGTTTTGTAAAATCATCGAAATTAGACCTTGATATTTATGAATTAAGTGATTTAATTATCTTTAGGTCAATCGCTAACTTAAAAAAAAAAAAAAAAAAAATTTCACAAACGCACTCGGTTTCAGTTCTTTCTCAAAACCGAGCCCATTTAGGGCCGTTTGCGATGCAACAAGTCTTGAACCTCATTTGTTTAGCTAATCTCACTTAATTAAGCCTTAATCAAGCATGCTTTTCTTGACTTTTCTCTTTCAATTTTCAGCCAAGTAAATTGAAATATAAATTGTAAACTTTTTCATTTTGGTTCATTTTTAACCAAGCCTTTTTGTGAGCTTCTCTCTCTTCCCTCTCCTCCTTCTCTCTACACGGCCACAGCAGAAAAACCAGCACCATTTCAGCCACCTTCAACCACCAAAAAAACCCACCAAACATCCCTACTCACCACCCCCAAACATCCCTTTCACTTTCATAGACATCAAGCATCATTTCTAGCAACTTTCTCAAGCACAAAGTGTTCTTTTGACCCCTATGTTGATTTGTGTTTTGATTCTTGATCTTGTTGATTTTTGGTTCTTCTTATGGTTGTTTTAGTGATGGATCATGCTGTTTTTGAGGTCTTAAGAACATTCTTATTGATGGATTAAGGTAGAGATGAAGTTAGGGTTAGGGTTTCATCTTGTTCATGCAAGTTAC
The DNA here is from genome assembly GCA_029747015.1 of Carnegiea gigantea. NCBI lineage: Eukaryota > Viridiplantae > Streptophyta > Magnoliopsida > Caryophyllales > Cactaceae > Carnegiea > Carnegiea gigantea. Next base: position 22,141 of record JAKOGI010003094.1, on the reverse strand, counting down.
TTGTTCAAGTGAGGTTTATTGCTTGTTTTATCCTTGTTTTGGCTTATGTTTTAATATATTGAAGTTTGTTGTGGTGTTATGGTGTTTGGGAAAAGATGGAAGTGAGTTCAAGTTAACCTAAAGCTAGGGTTTTGTTCAAAATGCATGATTTGGACCAACTAATGCTAAATGTGTGGTGTGTGAGTATATGTGACTAAAAAGAGAGCTTTGTTTGATATGAATATGAAAAGAAATTAGGTATGGTGTTTTTGTATGAGGTTTGGATGTACCAAAGTATATTTACACACTCTTAAAAAGGAGTTTGAGTTGAGGATTGGTGAAAAACATGAAGGAAAACACTAAAGCAGTGCTGCTGGAATTTTCAGAAAAACAGGGCAGGCTTTGAAAGGAAACTGGTAATGATCGGCCAATCCAAAAATTCTGATTTTTGGTGGGGAGCTAGGTCAGTGTGTTAGCTTCAAAATGACTCTTGAATCGCATCAATCCGAGGTCTGTAGAAAAAGTTATGGTCATTTTACCGAACCTGTGCAGGATGGGTTTAAAACTGACATGTTAGTGTTCTAACCCCTTTTTAGGAAACCTAGCATGGGAGTCATGTTTTGAGTCCTTGGTGAAAGTTTTAGAGGCCTTCCTAAGCTATTTATATTGGGGTCTTACGTCCTATTCGGAGGTCGGGACATTTTCCCCGTATTCCGAACCTCTTAACACCTCTAGTTGGTGAAACCTTCAGAAAAACTTTATCACCTACTTGAAACTCTAGAGGTCTTCTTCTTTTGTCTGCATAACTTTTCTGTCGACTTTGGGCAATTCTGATATGTTCCTGGATCTTTCTTATAGTTTCAGTGGTCTCTTGAATCATTTCAGGACCTATAATCAGTGCCTCATCCAAATCACTCCAGCACAATGGGGTTCTACATTTTCTTCCATACAGAGCCTCAAATGGGGCCATCTTGATGGTGGATTGATAGCTGTTGTTATAAGAGAATTCTACCAGAGGCAAGTCATCTTCCCACTTCCCTTGAAACTCCAATACACAAGCTCTTAGCATGTCTTCCACAATTTGGTTTACCCTTTCAGTTTGTCCATCTGTTTCTGGGTGGTAGGAGCTACCGAAGTTTAGTTTGGTTCCAAAGGCTTTTTGAAGCGCTTGCCAGAAACGTGCTTGGAACCTTTGGTCCCTATCTGAGACTATGTCTAAAGGAATCCCATGTAGACGGACTATCTCCTTAACATACAGTTGAGCTAGTTTTTCAACTCCCCAAGTATCCTTGATGGGTAGGAAATGAGCTGACTTTGTGAGTCGATCAACTATGACCCAGATAGCATTCTTTTTCGTGGCAGAAAGCGGTAAACCCATAACAAAGTCCATCGAAATCGAATCCCACTTCCATGTTGGAATTTCTAAGGAGTTTGAGTTGAGGATTGGTGAAAAACATGAAGGAAAACACTAAAGCAGTGCTGCTGGAATTTTCAGAAAAACAGGGCAGGCTTTGAAAGGAAACTGGTAATGATCGGCCAATCCAAAAATTCTGATTTTTGGTGGGGAGCTAGGTCAGTGTGTTAGCTTCACAATGACTCTTGAATCGCATCAATCCGAGGTCTGCGGACAAAGTTATGGTCATTTTACCGAACCTGTGCAGGATGGGTTTAAAACTGACATGTTAGTGTTCTAACCCCTTTTTAGGAACCCTAGCATGGGAGTCATGTTTTGAGTCCTTGGTGAAAGTTTTAGAGGCCTTCCTAAGCTATTTATATTGGGGGCTTACGTCCTATTCGGAGGTCGGGACAATAAGTTATGGGTTATTCTTCCCATACCCTCCTTTGAAAACCAAATGTTCTAAATTAGCTACCATGTCTCACTTCTCATTTTTTTTAGTTTACATCAACGTCTTTTTGGTTACTCATGAACCGTTGTGTAAAAGCTCTTCATAAGCCAGTTTTATTTAAAATTATCAGTTATGAAAACATGATCGTTTCTAACCTTATGTTCCTGTAATGGACTTTTGAGCAGAATCAAGGCCTAAGCTTCCATTTTCTTCACTTTTGTATATCTCATTCCTCTGTGCTGCCTGTATCTTTAGTACTCAGCATGCATTTATCAAAATCATAATATTTTGATAAGCAGCATCAATGAATCATTTTAATCAGTGTTTCATCACATAATTGGGGACCCCGTCAGTTATCAGTTACAGGGCATTGCCCTCAGTTACCCGCGCGGCTTCAGGCCAGGTCCCTTGGTCGGCTTGGCAGGTGTACACCTATTCACAGATCGTAACAGTTACTAAAGGGGTGCACTAGCAGATAATAATCCGCAATACAGTTTTATATACATCTCATTCCCTGTTTTCACTTAAAATGAATTGCAAGTGGGCCCTAAATTACTTTTCAATGAACCTTTAACAGTACAGGGATATATGTACTGAGCTTTGGCTCACAGTTCGAAATATTTTTATGTTTTGTTTTAGGCAAATGTTCAGTGAACCGCCCTGAGGCGGGCAGGGAGGCCGGAGGTGATAAATGAGACAGAACCCTTCATGTAGTGGACGGTGTGGGAGGACTGTAATAGTCCAACCCTATATTATATTTATTCTTTTCATTAATCTATGTGATTAATTTCGTCGCATTTAAATCATTGTTTCCTTTGTTATTTCAAGTGGGAAATCTAATGGGCCTCACCTTGCAATTCGAGTTTTGTTTGTAAATCATCGAAATTAGACCTTGATATTTATGAATTAAGTGATTTATATTGGGGTCTTACGTCCTATTCGAGGTCGGGACAATAAGTTATGGGTTATTCTTCCCATACCCTCCTTTGAAAACCAAATGTTCTAAATTAGCTACCATGTCTCACTTCTCATTTTTTTAGTTTACATCAACGTCTTTTTGGTTACTCATGAACCGTTGTGTAACAGCTCTTCATAAGCCAATTTTATTTAAAATTATCAGTTATGAAAACATGATCGTTTCTAACCTCATGTTCCTGTAATGGACTTTTTTAGCAGAATCAAGGCCTAAGCTTCCATTTTCTTCACTTTTGTATATCTCATTCCTCTGTGCATTAACATTTAAAACTTCCAGGTACGTTTATTGCCTGTATCTTTAGTACTCAACATGCATTTATCAAAATCATAATATTTTGATAAGCAGCATCAATGAATCATTTTAATCAGTGTTTCATCACATAATTGGTGACCCCGTCAGTTATCAGTTACAGGGCATTGCCCTCAGTTACCCGCGCGGCTTCAGGCCAGGTCCCTCGGTCGGCTTGGTAGGTGTACACCTATTCACAGATCGTAACAGTTACTAAAGGGGTGCACTAGCAGATAATAATCCGCAATACAGTTTTATATACATCTCATTCCCTGTTTTCACTTAAAATGAATTGCAAGTGGGCCCTAAATTACTTTTCAATGAACCTTTAACATTTCTAGCAACTTTCTCAAGCACAAAGTAAGTGTTCTTTTGACCCCTATGTTGATTTGTGTTTTGATTCTTGATCTTGTTGATTTTTGGTTCTTCTTATGGTTGCTTTAGTGATGGATCATGCTGTTTTTGAGGTCTTAAGAACCTTCTTGTTGATGGATTAAGGTAGAGATGAAGTTAGGGTTAGGGTTTCATCTTGTTCATGCAAGTTACTTGTTCAAGTGAGGTTTATTGCTTGTTTTATCCTTGTTTTGGCTTATGTTTTAATATAATGAAGTTTGTTGTGGTGTTTATGGTGTTTGGGAAAAGATGGAAGTGAGTTCAAGTTAACCCAAAGCTAGGGTTTTGTTCAAAATGCATGATTTGGACCAACTAATGCTAAAGGTGTGGTGTGTGAGCATATGTGACTAAAAAGAGAGCTTTGTTTGATATGAATATGAAAAGAAATTAGGTATGGTGTTTTTGTATGAGGTTTGGATGTACCAAAGTATATTTACACACTCTTAATTTGATGCTGCGACTGTATTTCCAAACCGAGTTATGTAAGGTTGTGTTATTCTTGGGATGTTAGAGCCTTTTTGTATACAATTGAATGGTTTGGGTGTTATGATGGTGTATACCCTATTATGGGGTAACCTTTGGATTAAGATAAATCTTCATGTTTAATGCAAGCCTTGTCCTTCATGGACGGCAGTAACGCCCCGTCCATTGAGTCATTGTATCTTATTGGTATTCTTAAGCAGATGGAAACAGGAAATGGATCATGTATACTTGGGGTGTTACACAAGGTGACCAAGGTGTTTGGAGCAGCATATTTATTCTTGACAAGATGACTGATTCTTACAACAAGAAGTCTTAGTTTGGTTTAGTTTTTATCTTTTAGACTCTTGTTAATATGCCAATCTTGAAAGTCTCAATTTAACACTTCTTAAAACGGTTTTTGACATTTGCTTTGGAACACCAATTTCCAAACAACCATGCAAATAGAGTGCCTAAGGTGTTCATGAAACTGCAGCAGCCTCGACTGACTGTTTTACCAGTAAATTTCCTTTGGTTGGGTGCCAGCTCTAAAGGATCTTTTTATGAAATCCTAGGCTAACTAATTAAGTTCTAAAAAGGATTATTTTTGATTTGAGAAAGATTGCAAAACCGTTTTTGCTAAGGATCTCTTTTCAAAATTCTTATCCCTTATTTTTAGGCCGTGATTGATTTCAAATTTGGAATCGAAATCTTTATCCTTTTTTTTTTTGGGGCTAAATCTACACAGCTATATTAGTGGGTAATTAGTTTTTATCCCTTGAAAAATCAAATTCCCTTATTTTAGTAAAATCTTATCTTCTCTAGCCGTTGGGAATCTTATTTGAAGAAACTCCCTAAACTGCTAATGTTAGAAGATTTTGTTATCCTTTTTGAAAGTATTAGCCGTTGGGTTTGTGTGTTTAAATAATGAAATCTTCTCTCCCATTTAGATATCAGGTTTTTACACAAGAAGTAAGAGATTTCCAAAAGCTGCATTTCAAAGAGAAAAACCGTGACAAGCTTGTGCTTAACTGAGCTTTCAATATATTGGCATAATAGGACTTCATTGTACCTTACATCTGCTTAAGTCAGAAGCACCCCCAGTAAGGTGTTTTGTACCCCTATTCTCAGATCAGAAAGTGAGTGAGTGTGTCCATGGTCGAGTGGGCTTTGGACGTGTCCAATATAGTGTGATTGGACGTGGTGTAACCTGTCTTAGGGAAGAAGGTTACGTGGGTTACAAGTTGTAACAAGGAGTGTTACTTTTGTAACGTGTTCAGCCCGTTAGTGAAGTGGTTAAATCCTACATGAGGTAGGTCGTGGTTTTTCACACCTCATTTGGGCTAGAGGTGTTTTCCACGTAAAAATTGTGTGTGCTTTATTTCCGCATTTATTACTTTGAATTTCACTACTGAACCAATTGGGAATAACCTCTGCAATCAAGTGCTACGGCTGTTTGTCAGTTATTTGGCGAAAATCGGCCATCACAATTCACGCCCCTCTTGTGGTTGTGTACTCTTGGAATTCAACAGAATGGAATAAGGGAGATGAGATGGGGACAAAGTCAAGGACCTAAATAAGAATGGGATTCCTAGACTTAGGGCTAGGAAAGGCACCAACAACCGCTTCATCATCACACGACTCCTCTAAAGGAGTCTCCTCTAAGTATTGCTCCACCAATACAAGTTCTTATAACCAAGCAACTGAATTGTTCTCATCACAAGGACTAACATCATCCCTAAAAGGCTCCCCCACCTTAAGCCCCATGCACTGAAATAAAGGGAAGGAAGAAATAGGTAAGGTCAAAACACCCTCAGTATTGTCTCTAGGGGTGTTAAGTGAGGAGGGAGCAACAAGCGACAATGGAGTCAAGGAAGCATCAATCACTTTCTCCAAGTCAATCAAGGTGTGTCAGTAACACAATCAAACTCTAGGGGAAAGAAAAACTCATCATCATCACTGTAATGCTCACGTTCTTTATTTTTATGTTAAACTGACTGTCTCGCCTTATGGCATTATAAAATTGTATTTTATTAACTATAGAAGTTAAAATATTATTGATGTGCTTGTGTGAATGATAATTTTATTAAATATTATTGCCGTTATTATTATTATTATTATTATTATTATTATTATTATTGTTATTATTATTATTAGTTTTGAAAGTTTTTCAAAAATTTTTAGTAAGTGTTAATAAAGATTATTAACAGGTACTAAATTGAGTAGGAAACCGAATATAATTAGATTGTCAACCTTAGCATTAGTTTCATTGTTTATTAAATCGAACCTTGATATACTTGGGAACGAATAATCGACGAAAGATTGTATTATCGATTCGGGTTTAGAATATGAAGTATGAGATTAGACTAGTGGAGTTAATTATTGGGCAAGCTTGAAACTAAAAAAAGGGGAAAGGGGAGGTGTTAGGGAAAATATTTTAATATTCATAAACCCCAAGTGCAAGGTGCATCGTTGAGTACTCAGGGTGTCATCTACAGAGAGTTGAGTTTTCAAGTACCACAGCTAACTAAAGCGTCTCAAGCTAAGCAAAACGGAAGGAATAGAAAATAGAACTAAACTACTAAAGTAAAAACAAAAGGACTATGATTAGACCTAAGAGAAACCAAGTAGTCAAGTCAAACCCAAACCTTTCGTAACTATGCTAGCATTCAGAGTTGATTGGTTGCATCGTTGAGGCCACCTAAGCCCTCTCTCAAGGGTCAATAGGCTAATATAGTTGCTTTAACCACCTATTTTTATGGGATTAGTTCAACTAAACTACTAGGTTGACAACCCTTGACCTAACTAGTGATGAGACTATTTTCATGTCCCTCTACCTACACTAGACAATCGACCTCACCTCTTAGCATAAGTCACTTACCCCAAAACACGGATGAAAGCTCTTTCAAACAGTTCATTGAATACTTGGCGGGTGTAAAAGAAAACTCTAAATTTTAGGCATAAACAAGGTAGGGTTGGGGCATAAACAAGATTAAGTAGCCATCAAGGCCTAGCCATAATCCAATCCAACACAAAATCAATCATCAATCATTAACAAAACATAAAAACTCAAAGTAAACCTAAACTAGCAAAGAAGAAGGCAAACATGAATAAGAGAAGGAAGAGAATGAAATCAATCCAATCTAATCAAACCAACTAAACATGAGTTAACAATGAAAATAAAACATATAAACTAAACAGTTCAAATACAAGAATTAAACTAGCAAAATATAAACATGAACAACATATGAAAAAGAGAGAGAAAAGGGAAGAAAACTTAGTCTTGATTGATAGAAAGAACTTGAAATCCAAAGCTTAAATCCAAGACTACAATCTTCAATCCTAATCTAATCCTCCTATTGAGGTTTTTATTTGATAAACTAACCTAAAACCTAACCTAAAAATTGCCAGAGAGAAACCCGACGACCCCCCAAACAAAATTCCCGAAGGGGTCTTAAATAGGAAATTGCACGGCCGAGCGAACAGGGGGGGCACGGCCTCACCGTACCATGGTGGGACGACCGTTCCACGTGGCATGGCCCCACCGTGCCACATTTCTAGCACGGTGGTTCGGCCCCCATATCGTCCCTTCTTGCCTGCTTTTGCTCTTTTTTTGTCCGTCTTGGCTCCTTTTCGTGACGTTTGCTCGATTTGAAATTTATTATCTACAAAAACAAATAAAACAAGTAAAAGCTCTAAAGATTATATTATTGTACGAGCTAAGATTAGATAAAAGGGTCATGTAAAATACGATAAATTATCGCCTAACAAATACCCCCACACTTATCTTTTGCTCATCCTCGAGCAAAACAAAACAAAAACTAACCTAAGAACCTAACTCACTGTCGTAAGAATCACAGTTGCATTTAGCGTTTGCAACAAGCCCTTTAAACCCCTTGGTTGCTCCAAGTGGACAAGTAAGGTCTTGTGAGGGTTTCTAAAAGATATACCCACAAAATCTTGAAAAAGAAAAATAAGTGGAAAAGGAGAAAGGAAAACAAAGAAAACAAAATAGATATATTAACTTGTATATAAATAGAGTGTACATATCAAGACTCTCTATCCACATATATGACATCAAAGCACCAACCTTTTACCCCACTGTAGATCAAAACTTGGAATCCATCCTAGTGCTCGGTAGTAGTGTTGCCTTGTTACATTATTGGCTTAACAAAATCAAACTCTTTCCCACTTGACTAAAACATGCTACATTATTGGCTTGTTAACACAGGAATCAAACTTTCCCAGTAGCAGTATTGTCTCAAAGGATAACACCCAGTAGTAGTATTACCTCCAAAGGTAACGCCCAGTAGCGCATGCCTCAAAGGGATACTTGTCATTCCTTGTTTTATGTTTTCCTCTTTCTCCTTTTTTCATTTTTTTTGAATGCAGACAAATATTAAAGTAACCATGTCAAAAACAGGTGGGAGAGCCAATCATGGAAAACTGAGACCATAAGATAGTGATGAAATATATACAAGGACTGGATTACACAACTATAACGGACTGTTGGGGCTAGAATTCGGATAAAGAATGGCACACTTAGGACAAAGATCTATCATGAGCAACTTACTTATGTACAAGCTAATAGCCAAGGTATAATGGATCAAAGTCAGCCAAAATAGTACAAGACCCCCCAAAAACAAGTCTGAAATATAAAATCTTTTTTGTTTTTTTTGAAAAACTTCCTCTCTTTTCCTTTTTCAAAAGATTGAAGCGTAGCATCTCCTCTCCCACACCTAGATCTCACAATGTCCTCATTGGGAGCCAAGGAGTCAATACCACCACAAAACACACAAAAATAAAATCTCACACGCAAAAACACATAGAAACAAAATCTCACCCAATTAACAACAAAACCAAACATATATACAAAACTAACACCACCAAAAATAAATATATACCAATCCAATAACACCACCAATCACAACACACAAATATCTACAAAAACACAAAAATAGTGATCATAACCATCAATGGCTCAACAACATCCCAAATTTCTCCTCAAAGTTGATCACCAACAAAACCACAATACAATATCCACAACTAATCACAACATAATATCCACAACTAAACAAAAAAGAAGAGAAAGAAAAGAAAAGAGGGGAAAGGAGAAGGGTTAGAATGATCATATCAGGTTAGGTGCTGTGTGCATCTAAACTAGGCCTCGCTAAGATGGTGCTCTAGGAGGCTGGAGGAGCATCAGCCGCTCCTCCGAGTCTCTCAAGACTTGTAACTTCAATTCGGACGCTGTCAAAGCTCATAGGAGCTTATCGTGTGCCTTTGCATGCATCTCAAAGTGATGTAAGTAAGAGAACACTAGTAAAGATGTAGCAAATAGAGTTAGTGCCCTCTTAAACTTATCAAATGCCATAGAAAAATCGAAATAATAATAAAAGAAAGTGGTCCACTTAATTTTCCTAGGCATGTCCTCTAGGTATGCATAATAAAGATCTAAGGAGGGATTATACCCTCGAATGTCACCTAGGGACTCATGGAATGCATGCAAGTGAGCGGGCATGGTGGGAAGTAAGGGGGATAAAATGGGGGTCAAGTCAAGTGGCTCGGTGCAAATTGGGTCGATATGCTCAATGCTAAGAGCGGCACCAACCACTAAACTATCATCACACAACTCCTTGAAAGGAGCCTCCTCAAAATATGGCTCAACCAATGTAAATCCTCCTCACCAAGAAAGTAAAATATCATCTGCAAAACTAGCATCATCCCGAGAAGTCTCACCCATCTCTTACCCCGTGCACTGAGCTAAAGGAAGGGGAGAAGCAAGTAAGATCGAGTCACTAGCACTAGTGTCCATATGTGTGCTAGAAACGGATGGAGCAACAAATGTCAATGGAGTCAAGAGAGGGTCAAACACTTCCCTTAGGTCGGTCAAAGGTGCGTCATCAATAACATTAGACTCTAGGGGAAGGGAAGACTCACAGTCATCATAGAAACGAGCCTCAAGTCTAAGGCAAGGTAGACTAGTGTCGGTCTCATGCAATAAATCACACTCCCTCATCCTACTAACAAAACGCTCATGTTGCTCATTCATTGTTCTTATCATGGCATCAAGTCTACATAACATTCATCGAAAATATCATAATAAGGATAAGAATTCACATCGTGGTTAAAAGATAAACAATAAGAGCACACAAGAGGAGAATAGGTATGCAAATCATAGGAAATAAGGGAAGGGCACTCAAAAGACTCACTAGCAATCTCATGGTGCCATTGATACTAAGCCAAGGGCTCAAATAAGTTCCATATATCATCAATGCCTAAAAAGCACATACCACCATAACACATAGATTCAAGGATGGCTCGGGTCTTATATGTTAACCCCTCAAGCACAACATCGCATATTTCCCATTTTTCATACTCAAAAAGCACATATTAAGCACGATAATCATTCAATCCAGACAAATATTGCCAAAAAGTTCATGCTCAAACTGAAGTAAATGGAAAATAGCCATTTCGATTTTTTTCAAATTTTTGATTTTAAAATTTTTTTTTGGATTTTTTTTAAAAAAAGGCCTAGCCTCGAATGCCTAGCCTCGAATGCTCAAATAAACCCCGATATTGAAAAACGCCAACTTCCCGGCAACGGTGCCAAAAACTTATTAGGGAAAAAGTTTTAATATTTATAAACCCCAAGTACAAGGTGCATCATTGAGTACTCAGGGTATCGTCCGCAGAGAGTTGAATTTCCAAGTACCAGAGCTAGCTAAAGCATCTCAAGCTAGGCAAAACTGAAGGAATAGAAAATAGAACTAAACTCCTAAAGTGAAAACAAAAGGACTATGATTAGACCTAAGATAAACCAAGTAGTCAAACCTAGTTGCTCTAACCACCTATTTTCATGGGATTAGTTTAACTAAACTACTAGGTTGACAACCCTTGACCTAGCTCATAAGTCAATTGCCCCGAAATACGAATGAAAGCTCTTTCAAGCATTTCATCGAATACTTAGCGGGCATGAAAGAAAACTCTAAATTCTAGGCATAAAAAAGGTAGGGTTGGGGCATAAACAAGATTAATTAGCCATCAAGGCCTAGCCACAATCCAATCCAACACAAAATCAATCATTAATTATTAACAAAATACAAAAACTCAAAAAGCTAAACTAGCAAAGAAGAAGGCAAACATGAACAAGAGAAGGAAGAGAATGAAATTAATCCAATCTAATCAAAGTAACTAAACATGATTTAACAACGAAAACAAAACATATAAACTAAACAGTTCAAATACAAGAATTAAACTAGCAAAATATAAACATGAATAATTTATGAAAAAGAGAGAGAAAAGGGAAGAAAACTTAGTCTTGATTGATAGAAAGAACTTGAAATCCAAAGCTTGAATCCAAGACTACAATCTTCAATCCTAATCTAATCCTCCTATTGAGGTTTTTATTTGATAAACTAACCTAAAACCTAACCTAAAAATTGCCAAAGAGAAACCCGACGACCCCCCAAACAAAATTCCCGAAGGGGCCTTAAATAGGAAATTGCGCAGCCGAGCGAACAGGGGGGCACGGCCTCACCGCACCATCGTGGGACGACCGTTCCACGTGGCATGGCCCCACCGTGCCACATTTCTGGCACGGTGGTTCGGCCCCCATATCGTCCCTTCTTACCTGCTTTTGCTCTTTTTTTGTCCGTCTTGGCTCCTTTTCGTGACGTTTGCTCGATTTGAAGTTTATTACCTGCAAAAACAAATAAAACAAGTAAAAGCTCCAAAGATTATATGATTATACGAGCTAAGATTAGGTAAAAGGACCACGTAAGATACGATAAATTATCGCCTAATAGGAGGTGTATTTTTGTCAAAACGTGCCAAACTTAAGTTGACTCCTTCTTCTTCCTCCCAGACATGTGACCTCCTGCCCCCAAGCTCACCTCTCTCTCTCTCTCTCTCTCTCTTCTTCTTCTTCTTGCTCATTTGCTGCCTCCATACACGTGGCCACAAAACTCCAAAGAAACTCTCGATTTCTCCTCACCCTAGCTCGAATTTCCCCTCATTCAACTCCCCCATAACCTAACAATCCTTTGCTGCACAATCTAGGCAAAAATTCAGAGGATTTCACCACGTTTTTGGTTGAATTAGGTGGCGATTGGAAGCTTTAAATGCGTGACGAAGCTTGGCCATGCAACCTTGTTTTTGGTTACTTCAATTCTCATATAAATTGGGTGTGAATTCGCTACAATGAATGTCCACCATAGATTCGAGTCAATGAGCAGGGATTAGATAGTTTTTAGGTCTGTCCGTGTGTTCTGGGGCATGGTTGCAGCAAGGAGTCAAAGACCAGGGTTTTTCCAGCACTTAAAGTCAAGCCCAAAGCCCTTTGAATGAGCCTCTAGCTTGGAGTTGAGGTAGGGTTTCTCTTCCTCCAAATTATTAGTAATTTCAATAAATTTTATTGATTTTAGTTAGCATGCTTGAATTTGAGTTAGTAGTCAGTAGTTGGAGGAATTAGAACTAAAATTGGGTAAATATAATGATGATGCTGATTTGGGATTCTTGCATGTTGAGTTGATGCATGGCTTTACTAACCGGTCAGTTTGGAGAATTGTGGAACAAGCAGAGTTATGCCTTAAAGTTGTTATTGCATCATTTTTATTATGCCTAAATTCTATTTTGAAGGTTGCATGTGAACGTTATGCTCTTAGGTTGCTAACCAGGTGATTTGAGGAATTTTATAGAGCAAGCTGAATTATGCCTAAACATCATTGCTAGATCAATTTTGGCATGTTTAAATCCTGTTTTTGGTGATTGGCATGAATGCTATGCTTGTGTATGTTGGTTTCATGAACTGCTGATTGAATTATGGCAATATGGAACCGAGCTTGGTAGTTGGATGGCCTGCGATGAAACTAATGAGCGATTCATAGTTTTTGTGGTCGATGTTGTGTGAGGAGGGAGCTTAGATTTGATATTAATCGCAATCATGTGGATTGCAAAGTATATAGAACATTAAATGGATTCTGCTGAAACTATTCCTGTAAAGTGTTACGAACGTGCTACTTGTGAACCCTTTCCCTCTTGAAATTGTTAAATTATGCTATGTAATTGATTTGTGAACTTAGAAATCTTCAAAAAGGTCATTAAAGGTTGCCTTCATGATTTCGAATGTTTCTAAATGTTCGCCAGTTTCCTTTTAGTTGTTAAGATGTTTGTAGCCTAAAAAGATCCTTAATCATCGAACTACTCAGTGAATAACCCAACTGAATAGTCGATAGGTAGCGAGTTCAAAATTGTTTTAAGGCTTTGGTTTTTTTATATCTTCTTCTTTGTGTCTAAAAGGATTTAAACGAACTGAAAAATGGGAACTGAAGGTGTTAATTACGAAACTTAGTTTGAATTATATGCTAGTCGATTACTTTGAGTTTCGAATTGTGAGTTAGTAGACTCATTACGATTCTAAGAGGCTTTTCATGTTGAAAATAAAAGAACCATAAACCATTAATAGGGTTATGGGCTATTTTGCTAGACAAGTATGGCTTTAATTATGTAAGCAACTATTAAAGAGAAATGATTCGTGATTCACTTGAAGGTGAAACTTACTGTTTGTGATAGTGACTTCTTTTTAATAACCTATGAGGGTTTAATATGATTTTTAATGGCTAAGATTAGTACTTGAGTGGACAAATGATTAGGAAGTAGACCCAGTTTGCAGGAACCCTAATGCCTAGGGAGATAGACCCAGAAGTGGGAACCCTAGAAAACTTTGACGAGAGTAATGGTCCAAAATATGTTATGCCCTGGGGATGATTTGATGCGTGAGTGACGGCCTCATATAGGACGAGTAATGATCTCCCCTAATTAGCATGTTATGAGATCTTATGCCTGAAAAGAGAAGATATTTTCCTAATAAATGAGAAAATAATTTGAATTATTACCAACGTGGGTATTGCAGGAACTTTAAAGAGTATATGAGCCTTAAAGAGGCTAGATTGATTTGTAGACTATTCTTTGAATACCACATGAGTCGCTACGTTTTCAAAATGCGTATTTGAAAGCATTTTACCCTATCCTTGTTGCTTGCTTACTTACGTGCCTGAATGTTTGATTATTAAGGAAGTTTGGTTGTTAAGGGACTAGAAAGGAGCTTGAGTGTCTTAGTATGAGGTTTAGAGGTGATGATTTTCCTTGAGGATTATGATTGCCTAATATGATAGTAATATACAAATGTTGTGTGACTGCTACTTATCATTATTGCTTGCAAATGGTTTTTGGTTTTTAAGGAGTTGAGAAATACTCACCGAGCATGTGGTAGCTCATCCCATCTTTATTTCCCCTTTTCTCAGGTTTTCGATGTGACAGGTAAAAGTTGATTTACATATGCCAAGTTAGAATATCCCCTTACTTTGAAAAGGTATCATGTGAGCACATATAGAAGTAGACTTACGAGTTAAACGATGTAATATAATGTATCCCTAGAGTTGTAAATGTATGTAAACAAAGTACTCTAGTTCATATAATGCATATTGTTTAGAAGTCACTCTGTAGGCCATATGAGCCAACTATTGGCAAGTTGTCTTTTTAGCTAAAGTTAGTTATATTTTAGGATGTAAATCGCAGTACTCCGGATGTGTGATCCGTCGAGTAGCATGTTTGATTTCCTTATTTATTATGAACTTTATTGTTTGGCATATTCCGGGCGAGTGACTCGTAGAATTGTGAACTCCGACATGTAGCCGTTGAGCTTACTTTGGTATTCGTTTATACTCCTACTCAATGCAGGGATTTATTGTAAGACTTTTAGCCTCGAAAATAGTCAGTTTTTAGGCGAAGCTCTGTCTGCTTCGCCCCATAATTTAAGAAATGATAACACGACTAGCGCTAGGGTTAGGGGTGTTACAATCACACAAGCTAAGCTTAAGGCTAGAAGAAGGTAGACTAATGTCAGTGTCATGTGATAGGTGATTCTCCTGCAAATAATTTTCAAACTTAGCATTTTTCTCATTCATTATCTAGATCATGTTATTTAATCTAACAAAACCTACATCAGAAATCACATAATAAGGACAAGAGTTCACATCATGATAGAAGATTGGCAATTAGACCATACAACATGAGCATAATAAGGATGAGAATGCTTAAATTGATCAATACACAAAGATTGAGCATGAAAATCATAGGGAGCGGGGGAAGGATACACAAAAGACTCATTAGCATCTTCAGATTGCCAGTGATGTCAGGCCAAAGACTCAAAGTAATCCCACATCACATCAGATTTTAGAGCACAAAGACCACGACTCATAGAATCCAAGATAGCTCAAGTCTCATGAGTTATACCCTCAAGCACTTCATATATTTCCTATTTTCATACATGAAAAGTATATATTGAGTACAATAATCATTCAATCTAGACAAGTATTGCCAAAAAGCTTCATACTTAAACTGGGGAAAATGGAAAATTCTTTTCTTTCCTTCAAATCTTTAGTTTTTAAAATTTTTTAATTCAAATTACAAGCCTAGTCTCGAATGCTCAAGTAAGCTTGAATATTGAAAAGTGTCAACTCTCCAATAACGGCACCAAAAACTTGTTGACTTAAAATTTTACCACAAGCGCACGGTCTAGCTGTAGTAGCAATCGGCTCATAATCGATAGGGAGTTGTGTTTCTAAGCACCAAAGCTAACTCAAGTAGATCAATACAGAGAAATCTAAAAGGTGACAGGAAGAGGAACTAAACTACTAAGGCAAACAAAAAGGACTTCAATTATAATTAAACCTAGGATTAACTAACTAATTAAGTCAAACACTCATCTTCTCAAGTTATATCGGCATTCAGAGGTGATCGGTTGCACCATGAGAGCTCCTAAGGGTCAAAGGATAGTTTAATAGTTCTAACTACCTATTTTCATGGTGTTCGCCCAACTAAACTACAAGATTAGGAACCTGCATCTAGTTAGGATTCGGATCATTTTCATATCCAAATGCTAGCTATCCTCTCCACCCACACCAGACAATCAACCTCATCTTTCGGCACAAGTTAATTACCCCAAGACACGGATGAAAACTCTTTCAAACATTTTATCAAACACTTAGTGAGCATAAGAGAAAACTCTAAATCTAACCATAAACAAGGTATGCTAAGGCTTAAACAAGATCAATTACCCATCTGAATGGCTAACCAAAATCAAAGAACATAACTTTAATTACAAATAATAAACATGAACACACAAGCATAACAATGAACCATCGAAATAGCAAACAAATTAAAAAGCATGAAATTAAAGAGGGAAAGAGAAAATGAACTTAGTCTTGAATAGTAAAATTCACAATCTTATACATGGTATACACTAATCTAACATAAATTATTCTCTTCCTAATAGAGTTGTGGCGGCTAACAGAACCCTAAAAATGGCTGAATGAGCAATCAACAATATAGTTTGAAAGATGCCTTAAATAAAGTCTGAAATCTACTTAAATAACATGAAAACAGGCAAAATGCATGGTGTGCTTCGACGCATGGGCACCCGTGCACTATTGAAACTAGCAGATTGCACAGCGTGCACTTTTGCACGACTTCCCGTGCTTGGCTTCAAGAAACATAACTGAAACCTATAGGTTTCTACATGGTTGTGCCTTAGTGCGCGACCAACCGTGCACTTTCTTGTGCTCTTCAATCTTCCTCTTTTTGCCCTTATAATTTCATCGGACTGCTTCTCGTCCTTAAAAAATCATCCTAATGGCCTTTCTTTGCATCAACACTATTGAATTTCTCATTTTCTTGACAAGACTTCATAAAAATAAGAAAAACATTTCTTTAACCACAATATGAATAGAAGGAAGCACATTTAACCCTTTTTTTTTTTTATCATAATCCAACCAAAGATATGGCAAAAAGAGGGTCAAATAAGGAGTTCAATGAGGTCAAAATAGAGATTTATCAACTCTCTCACATCTAGCTTTTGCTTATCCTCAAGCAAAATAAAGAAAATCTAACCTAAGGACCTAACTCACCTTTGTAGGAATCATGCTTGCCTTTAGTATATGCAACAAGCCCTTTAAAACCCCTTGGTTCCTCCATGTGGACGAGTGAGATCTCATAAGGGTTTGCAGAAGATATACCCATAAAATTTGAAGAAGAAAAACAAAAAGAGAAAGAATAGAGAAAATCTTCCTGGGTTTACAAACAAAACACAAATATACACATTAGAGAAAACTGTAAATACTCTAACCAACCAAATCACCATTGTAAGAAAGATATTAGCTTGCTTATAAATGAAATGTACATATCAAGACTCTCAATCCATATGGATGACATCAAAGCACCAACTTTTCACCCTAAAAGTACATCAAAACTTTGCGCCCATCCTAGTGGTTGGTGTGCAAGTGCATCATCATCTAAGGAGTTAGGCTTACCAGAATCGACTTAATCCTACTTGACTAAGACAAACTATATTACTGACGTACCAACTTGGAAAGTAAGCTTTCCTAATAGTAGTATTGCCTGAAAGGATGGCACCCAGTAAAGAATGCCTCAAAGGGATACTTGTCATTTTCAACTCTAATACTATTTTTATCTCTCTTTTTTTTTTTTTTTTCTGAGAGCAAAAATAAAAGTAACTATGTGCATAAACAAGTGGGAGAGTCAATCATGAAAGGCCAAAACCCTAAGATGCTGATAAAGTATAAATAAGGACTGGATTGCACAGCTACAGTGAAGTATCGGGCTTGGAATTAAGGCCTACAATGATGCACTTAAGACAAAGTTCTATCATGCACTTCATAGTTGTATACAAGCTAATAGTTAAGGTACAAGGGATCAAAGTTAATCAAGATAATACAAAACTCCCCAAAACCACTAAAAATATTTTTTAAAAATTTTTTTCTCTTTTTTTTCTTTTTCAAAAGTTTCAAGCACGACTTCTCCTTCCCTACACCTGGAGCTCATAATGTCCTCATTGGAAACTAAGGAGCTACAACACCAACAAAACACATATGTATATAAAACAAGCCCACAATAACGAATACATAAAAATAAGAGGCAAACTGAAAAAGGGTAAAAGATTTATACAAAATAAAAATAAATGAAGAAAAACCGGGAACGAATTTACCAGGTTAGGTGATGGATGCACTTAAACTATCACCTTCTTAGAATGGGGCTATGGGAGGCAAAAGGAGCATCTACCACTCCTCTCCAGCACTCGAGACGTGGGTCTCTAGCTCAAACACCATCAAAGCTCTCAAGAGCTTATTATGTGTTTATGTTTGCATCTCATAATAGTTTAAGTAAAACAACACTAATAAAAATACAACACAAATGATTAGCACCCGCTTAAACTTATCAGATGCTAGGGAAAAATCAAAAGAATGACCAAATGGGTCTACCTGATTTTTCTGCGCATATCGTCCGCTATGCACAATAACAATACAGGGAATATGCCTTCTAAAATCTCCTAAGGATGCATCTAATACATGCACATGAAGTTGAGTGGAGGGAAATAAGGTAGATTGGATATGGACAAAGTCAAGGATTTCAACAAGAATGGGACCACTGGAGCTAGGGCTAGGAAATGCACCAACAACCGCATCGTCATCATATGACTCCTCTAAAGAAGTTTCCTATAAATATCGCTCAACTAATGCAGGTTCTTCTAACCAAGCAAGTGAATCATCCTCATCGCAAGGACTAACATCACCCAAAAAGGCTCCCCCACTGTTAGTCCCGTGGACTGAGCTAAAGAGAGGAGAGAAATAGGCAACGTCAAGACACCCTTAGTAGTGTCTCTAGGGGTGCTAAGGGAGGATTGAGTAACAAGCGATAACAGAGTCAAGGGAGCATAAATCACATTCTCTAAGTCAGTCAAAGTTGCGTCAACAACAAAATTAGACTCTAGGAGAAAGGAAGACTCATCATCATCAAACAAACTAACCTCAGGTGTAGAAGATGGCAGGCTAAGGTAATTCACATATGATAGGTGATTCTCCCACAAATAATTTTCAAACTTAGCATTTTGCTCATTCATTATCTCTATCATGTTATTTAATCTGACAAAACCTTTATTAGAAATCACATAATAAAGACAACAGCTCACATTATGATCAGAAGATTTGCAATTGGTGCATACAATAAGAGCATAATAAGGACGATAATGATAAGAATTCCTAAATTGATCAACACATGGAGATTAAGCATGAAGATCATAGGGATTAGGGAAGGGCATATAAAAGACTCATTAGCATCTTCAGATTGTCATTGATGCTATGCCAAAGACTCATAGCAATCCCATATCACATTAGCATTTAGAGCACAAAGACCAGCACTCATGGACTCCAAGATAGCTCGAGTCTCATGAGTTATATCCTCAAGCACAACATCACATGTTTCTTATTTTTCATACATGAAAAGTATATACTCAAATTAGGGAAAATGGAGACTATGCAGTCATTTTTTTTAAATTTTTTTTTCAAATTTTTCTTTTCAAATTAAAAGCCTAGTCTTAAAAGCTCAAGCAAGCTTAAATATTGAAAAGAGCCAGCTCCCTAGCAATAACGCCAAAAATTTGTTGAGTTAAAAGTTTACCGCAAACTTTTGGTGTAGTTGTAGCTAACAAGCAGCGATTATAGGTCATGATTGATAGGGAGTTGTGTTTCCAAGCTCCAAAGCTAATGTAAGCATATCAATGTAGACAACTTTAAAAGGTGATAGGAACAGGAACTAAACTACTAGGGCAAACACAAAGGACTTTGATTGTAACTAAACCTTAGATTAACTTATTAATCGAGTTAAACCCCATATTCCCAAGTTATCCTAGCATTAAGGGATGATTGGTTGCACCATGAAAGCTCACACAAGCCCTGTTTCAAGGATAAAGGATAGTTTAATTGTTCTAACCACCTATTTTCATGGGTTTAGCCTAATTAAACTACAAAATTAGCAATCCTGGATCTAGTAAGGATTCAGATTATTTTCATGTCTAATGCTAGCTATCCTCTCTAGTCTCTACCTACACTAGACAATCAGCTTCATCTTTTAGCGCTAGTCTATTGCCCACTCTTTCAAGCATTTCATCAAACAATTGGTGAGCATGAGAGAAAGCTCTAAATCTAAGCATAAACTAGGTAGGTTAAGAGTTAAGCAAGATTAATTACCCATCTCAATGGCTAACTAAAACCAATAACTTTACTTACAAATACTAAACATGAAAATACAGGTATAACAATGAACCATCGAAATAGTAAATAAATTGAAACGCATGAAATTAAAGAGAGAAAGAGAAGAGGAACTTAGTCTTGAATAGCAAAATCCACAATCTTGTACATGGCATACACTAATCTCGCTTAAGTTATTCTCTCCCTAATTGAGTTGTGGTGGCTAATAGAAATCCCCAAGATAGTATGAAGGATGCCTCAAATAAACTCCGAAATTTGCTTAAATAACGCAAAAACATGCAAAACGGACGATGATGCTTCGATGCCCGTGCACTTGTGAAACTGGTAGACTGCATGACCATTCACTTCTACACTGCTGCTCGTGTGTAACTCTGGGAAACAAGAATGAAATTTGCAGGTTTTATTTTGCCTTAGTGCACAGCCAACTGTGCACTTTCTTGGGTTGTTAAATCCTTCTCTTGTTTTCCCTCAAAACTTCATCAGACCTTTTTCCTTCCTTAAAAAATCATCCTCATGGCTTTCCTTTGCATCAACACTGGTGAAGTTCTCATTTTCTTGCCAAGACTTCCTAAAAATAAGAAAAACACTCTTTAAGCATAATATGAACAAAAGGAAGCACATTTGACCCTTTCTCATCATAATCCAACATAAAAATAAGGGAAAAGGGCGTCAAATAAGGAGTTAGATGAGGTCAATATAGGGGTATATCAGTTAGCTCTAGTACCTAAAAATATAACTCGTTCTAGATATAACTCGCACTTGCCGGTCGCTAGCTACAGTTACATTGTGTGCTTGTTGGGGAATTGTTACTTTTCAATATTGGAGTTTACTTGAGCATTTGAAACTAAGCTTTTAATTTGAAAAAGTACCAAAAAATTTTGAAAAATTAGAAAAAAAGAATGCCTCTGTTTTTCTTAATTTGAAAATGAGCCTTTTTTGAATACTTGTTTAGATTGAATGATCATCTTACTTAATATGTGCATTTGAATTATGAAAAATAGGAAATACGTGAAGCTGTGCCTCAGGGAATAACTCATGGGAAATATGAAAAAATGGGAAGTATGCAAATTTTGAAGATTATTTGCGGGAATATCATCTGTTAGATGATATCAACCTCAGTCTACCCTCTTCTAGACTTGAGGTTAATTTATATGATGATGATGAGCCTTCCTTTCCTTTAGAGTATGATTTTATTGTTGACATACTCTTGGCAAACCCAAAGGAAGTGATTGACACTCTTTTGACTCCGTTGCCACTGTTTATTCCATCCTCACTTAGCACACTTAGAGACACTATTGGCGAGCCTTTCGGGGATGATGCTAGTTCTTGTGATAAGGATAATTCACTTATTTGTTAAAACAACTTGCCTCGGTTGAGCAATATTCAGAGGAGGCCCCTTTAAAGGAGTCGTGTGATGATGGTATGATTATTGGTGTGTCTCCTAGTCCTAACTCCATGAAACCTATTCTTATTAAGGCCCTTGACTTTGTTCCCACCCATCTTCCTACTCGCCACCATTCCCCTCTTATGCGCATGTATTAGATGTGTCCATAAGTGATAATGGAGGGTATGATCCCCCCATTGAACCTTATTGTGCATATCTAGATGATATACCGAGGAAAATAATGTGCTCCCTTTTTTTTTTTTTAATCATTCTTTCTATTTTATAACAACAATTGATAAGTTTAAGAGGGCACTAACCATCTTTGTTATATTTTTATTAATTTTCTCTTACTTACATGATTATACGATGCATGCATTATCACATGATCAGCTTCTGAGAGCTGTATCATTGTTCGACATGAAGACTCGAGTTTTTAGGGAAACAGATGAGTGGCTAATGCTCTTTGAACCTCTCATAGAACCATTTTGATGAGATGATAGTTTAGGCGCACCCAACACCACACGTGGTGAATTAATTCCATCTTTTCCTTTCCTTTGTTTTAATTTTATATAAATGTTTTTCCTTCTTTGCTTTTGTCCTCTGTTTGTGTACTTTTATTACCATAGGCTTGTTTCATGCGCATATATGTGTGTGTGTGTGTATATATATATATATATATATATATATATAC
>JAKOGI010003093.1:30000-68518 GCA_029747015.1 Carnegiea gigantea | reverse complement strand
CTATATATATATATATATATATATATATTAAACAAATTGTGAGAGTTAGAATTTTAGTAGTATTTCTCTCCAATTGGGAGAGTTATTCTTATCTTCGATTGTGAGAGTTTTATTTTATAGACGTTATGATTTGTCTTTGTTCAGTAGTTTCACTTGTGTTTGGAGGGTTGAAGTTCTACTCTATTGCAAAACGGAACTTCAGTAGTTTCGCTTGTGTCTCGCCCAAGGAAATTACGCTAGATCAGCGGAACTATTTTCATAAGGATATTGCAGCATATCTGTAGTTCTCTTCTCTGTGCTATATTTTGGAATAGTGACCGTGGGAAGCCGAACGATTAGCGCATAAAAAAGTTAATTTTCTTAGGATGGAGGTCTTATTTTGATATTAGAAAGTGTGTTTGTTTGCGTCGAATATCCTATATAGGTGTTGTATGGATGATTCATCAATGAATTATCTCCCTTCTGTTGCGAAAAATCTGCTCAGGTTTTGGACACATGTCATTTCCAAAAAATTTCTAAAATAATAGTTTTTGTTTTTTAGTAAAAAACACATGTCTCTAAATTACATATGGAAGATTTTCTTATCAAAAACAAGAAAATTACATATTTAATTGCAATATGAGGGAATGTTTGAGGGGAAAAAAAGACAATATTCAACTATGATATTGCATTATATTATATTGCTAACACCACTCCCAATATTATCAAAATAGTGCTTTATATTACAATAAAAACAATTGCAACAATTAGCGGTAATCTATATCCTATCTACTATAAAGAAATAATTACTGTTGCCTCGAAATAGTAATAGTTCTTTGTTTTTCATTATTATTTTCTATCTCTTTGAAAATGAATATAAATATAAACATAAATATGCAATTTAGGATTTCAGATACAATATAATTACAGTTGCAGATCCTATATATTCAAAATAATACCACTAGTATATTACCATGGCCCCTAAAAGTGCTAAATTGGTCAATTCTTGGAGAACATGATTCCAAGCCAATAATAACAATTAATGGTGATAAGAATATGTTACTTTTGATACATATTCTTATTGTGATATGTGAAAACTTAACAAACGACTTTCAACTTTTAAATTACAAGAGTTCAAGCCAGTATTTATAATTTTTATGTGATTGAATACATTTTCTTATTGTCGTAGGTTAAAGCCATTGATATTTTTTTATTATGTCTTACTATCAACCTAAAAGCAAATAATTCCTTTTTTCTTTTTGAGAGATTGGTATTAACAATTAACAATAAGTAAGCAGACTCATGTGTAGTTTTCTGATAGCGTAGGAGTGACTACGCCTCAAATTGAACAGCATATGGCATGTGTATATATGTAGATTACATGCATCAATTTTATATTAGTTTCATAGTTTTTATTACAAATATGCATAGTGATCAAAGCATCCCTAATGCAGCATATGGCATATGACCAGCTGATGTAGTTTATGATCGCCAAGCCTAACTCCTAGCTAATTGAAAGTTTAAAAGCTACTAAATCACTCTAGAGGGAGGTGAATCGGGTCATGATCAATATCACAACTTAATCAAAATAAAGAACGGAAAAATAAATGTGGACGAAATACACAAAATTTTTAACGAGGTTAGCTTCAACCAGGCTTAGTTTCCTCCTAGAGTTCCGTAGCTCTAGGATTAAACCAACTTTATTATGAGGGATAGTTACAACTCTAGAGTACATCTTACTCTAAGTTTCCAAGTCGCAAGTCGACAACCTTCCACTAGGCTTTGTAGAGTTGACCCTTTAACTCTATAATCCCACCCAATTACAACTTTGAACAACACAAGTAAATTGAATAAATAGCAAATCAAGGCTCAATGTATGCTTGTCAATATTGATGTTTGTACTTGCTCCTCTGTGTTTTCCAACTGCCAATTCCTCTCATTTTTATGGCTAAGAGGCGTAGGAGAGGTTGGAGTAAAACTTGGTAAGTGACCGTTGCACCGAACAAGGCAAGTCAATCTTCTATATCGATTCAAGGCCTTGAACCTAGTCTTCAAGCCCTTGAATTTTGCTGATCTACTTTACCTTCTTCTTTTGATTTTCAACGGCTAATTTCCTTATTTGTTGCAGAAGATCTTGGCTCAGAAAATCATCTAGAAGGATGCTTATTTTACAGTACAATCTTTTAAGATATTGTATCATAAGATAATATCATATTAAGAGCAAATCTTGGCATTTGATAAATATAGCACCACAATCCCATATTTTTAGCACCAACAAACTGATTGTTCAAGATTTCATGGCAATCAATTCTAATTTAATCAAATTAAAAATATGTCTTTCATTTAAAACTCAAATAGGGTTTCAAGGGAGTCAACAATCTCCCTCTTTTTGATGAAAGGCAATATTTTTCTTTTGAGTAATCTAGAGCAAGTATCACATAAGGGAATGAGATCATTCTTGTACAAGTACTTGCTTTAGCTCTTTACCAATACTGGAGCAATTTCGAAGTGTACCATAAAAGAGTGATTTATATGTCAAACTTATCCAGGCCTTACTAGGGAACTTATTGGGCATATTTGAGCACATGTAACCATGTTTTTCCATTAATTCAATGTGATAAATTTAATAGTTCTACAAACAAGGCCCACTGGGCCAATTAACATACAAGTCTTACCAGTAGCAATGCTAGCAATGCAATCCACAATCCAAACCATTTCTGCACAGTCCAAGATACATACCTATACAGTCCAATATACATTCCAAAAGCGCTCCAACATATGGGGCTATTCACCCCATTTGACTTTCATCAAAAAAATAAGGGGGACGGTGAAATACAATGTCAGTTACACACGTGGAAGGTTTGAAAAGAGCTTTAAAAAGAGTACAAAAGTGACTGAAACTCTAAAAGATACCAAAGCTTCGAAATTAACTAAAGTGCTTATAAACCATTAGCGAAAGTGGGGCTTAGAGAAGGTGGACCGAATGGTCTGGTCAGCAGATTGAGTTGCATACGCCATGTCGGTTCCCTGAAAAGGGATAGCGAGCTGGGCACCATGATGGATGAGGCTAGTCAAGCAGATCAGTGCATCGGTCTTCTTGTTCATTAGGCTCATGTCTAATTGAATTTGATTTAGCTGAGACCGAAGAGTGGCGTTGTCCTCTTTCAGGCCAGCCAAGACTTCAACCACATTAGGAACGAAGGGAGTATCGGGAAGGAATACTTTGAGGGAACTGGCTTCCTTGGGAGTGAGATCAGAGGCATGTTGCCACCCTCGATTTTCTATTTTATAGAACCGAAGGGTTTTAAGGGAGTGGGTAGAGATAACAGGGACAGACTGAGTGATACACTCCTCGGACTCCAACGATACCTTAAAGTGTTAGAAGATATGGGTGAGCAGGTTACCATAAGGGAGAGTTGGTGTACGATTACACTAGCTACTTGATACATGTGATTAAGGATACTGAAGGCATAGTCAACGGAATAGCTTGTCATGAGACGATATATGGCTTCAAGAGCAATTTCATTTGAGGCTTTTTTGGAGTGGTCCTTGGGGTAAAAAATACAAACAAACACATAGTGTAGTAGTTGGGGTTCTGCGAACAGGACATGGTACAGGGGCACTTTATTTTGGCATTTATACTCAGCAATTTTGTGGGGGCAAGCAAACTGAGTGAGGCAGAGTTCTTTGGCTCATTTACGGGCCAGATTAGAGGGGGTAGTATCGATGAATTTGAGATGAAAAATCCATACAAGAGTAGAGTGGCTCAGTGTGATTGGGATACCCTTCACATTACTCACTAACATCATGCCTTTGGGAATGGTTTTGGTTTCTATATTGGTGTAAAATAGTCGTGCAAGCATAGGATACATGATATCACCTAACCCAAGCAGACCCAAGCAATTGTCCTTAATTAATTTCTCAAAGAAACCCAATTTTACAAAAGTAAGGAATGAGACATCTAATTTTTCACACACAGATATGAATTTATTACGAAAAGCTTATAAACATTCTTGACTAGCAAGAGGGGGTAGCCATTCACCTGGGGTGGAGTTGAGCAGTCGCATGTGGGGCAGTGGTGGCGGTAGGGTGGAGGGTTCACCTTGCTCAGGATGAAAGGAAGCAGGGGATGACGGGGGTGAAGGCGTCTATGGGAGTCATTGTTAGGGGTGGTGGTGTTATCGGAGATGGCGACGGTGGTCTTGATAGGGCTGTTGCATAGATGCTTTGCCGGGGCCATAGCAATTCGGTTTGACCGGTGTTGGGGCTGAGCAGGGGCGACCGAAGGTTGGCCTTTGGAGGCTCGATTAGAGCAATTTGAACCCTTTTTGCCTCTTATGGTGGCCATAGTGTCGATCTAGACCTATGGGATGTGATGGGTGGGGGCACGAAAGGCGATTGGTGGGCTGGGTTTTTCAAGAACCCCAACCGG
The DNA here is from genome assembly GCA_029747015.1 of Carnegiea gigantea. Lineage (NCBI taxonomy): Eukaryota > Viridiplantae > Streptophyta > Magnoliopsida > Caryophyllales > Cactaceae > Carnegiea > Carnegiea gigantea. The sequence goes on along the minus strand of JAKOGI010003093.1, from coordinate 64,107 downwards.
CAATTTGGGTGGTGAGTTGAGGTTCGAGAGGGATAGAGAGAAATTTGGAGAAGAGAGAGTGAGAATGTGAGATTTTGGAGAGGAGGATGAGCTCCCAGTAGTCTCGACAATGGCGGTGGGCATAGAAGGAGAGAGGAGAGAGATGGAGGGGTGGAGAAGAAGAGCAGTCGAGTTGAAGGTGGGGAGAGAGAGGGGGGGAGAGAGAGAGAGGGAGAGAGAGAAAGGGTTCGTTTTGAATTAAATAAGGGTCAGGAAAATTAAGAAAGGTAGTTGAATAATATCAAAGAAAAATCCCAAAAATATTGCAAATATACCACGGTGTTAGGATACTTGTATATGATAAGGAAAGTTGAGTATACATTCTAATGTTTGCAAAATCAAAAACAATTTGAAAATTTGAAATCATAAGAAGATTGTATAAAAGATTTTGGTTTTGATTTTGGAAATTTCTTCCATGTGCCCCAAAGAGGAAGGAATAAATCAGAGTGAAATAACTTTGCTTGGGATGAAGTCTTTCAGTTTATTAATGCAGGCAATTTAAAGTCAAGACCTTGAAATGAGAATTTCAGGCCCTTGATGCAATTGCACCAAAAAGCACTAGGTTCGGCCTACAGTTCAAGGCCTTAAACTGTGCTTCAATATTCTTCAAGGCCTCGATTTTTTTTCATTAGTGAGTGGATATCATTTTTGTTGGCCTGCAATAACTTAAGAATTGAATGAGCACTTCAAGAGAGCTCGCCCTAAATCTATACATCAACATTAATCATTCCAAGTTCTTGTCGGATGAAATTGAATTGTTCGTCACTTAAGGGTTTAGTGAAATATTGTCAAGTTATGAGAATTTGTTGGAACGAATTCTAAGGACACATCCCTTTTTCAACATGATCTTGAATGAAATGATGTATACATATGTATGCATGCATATGTATCTATCTATCTATCTATCTATCTATCTATATATATATATATATATATATATATATATATATATATATATATATATATATATATATATATATATATATATATATATATATATATATATATATATATATCTCTCTGTGTGTGTGTGTATGTGTGTGTGTGTGTGTGTGTGTATATATATATATATATATATATGTATATGTATATGTATATGCATATGTATATATATGTATGCATGTGTGTGTGTATATATATATATATATATGTATATGTATATGTATATGTATATGTATGTGTATATGTGTATATGTGTGTGTGTGTGTGTGTGTGTGTGTGTGTGTGTGGGTGGGTGTGTATGCATATGTATATGTATGTATGTATGTATGTATGTATGTATGTATGTATACATACATACATACACACACACACACACACACACACACACACATATATATATATTGTGTGGATATATGTGTATTAAGAGAGAGAAATGTGATTATTGTTGATGCTAGAAGAGTTAAGCAGTAAATTACAAAGTTTTTTGGTAATTTCTTTGAAATGTGCAAACTGCAATGGTTTTGAATTAATTAAGCCATATTTTAATGGCTAAGATATAATAAATAATCACAATTTTCACAAGATGTGCATATTACACTTATTGATTACTCATCTCTTTGACCTGCATATTAGGTTAGTCAAAATTAGAGCAATAAAAGAGGTACATGAAATGATTACTGATGTACATCTTAGAGTACACAATACACCTAATTTTAGCCTAAGTTAAAAGGAAAATAAGTGCTTTATAAGCATACATGCTCCATATCTTTTTCTTTTTAGCAGCAGCATTTATTTCTATACATATGTCACATTTTAGCTTCAACACACATCACCCAAAATCTTATATCTATATATCATATAGAGTACTGCTTATGAATTTTTTTTTTCATCAATTTAAAATGGCAAGATATTTCAACTAGATTTTGCAACCTTAAATATCATACACTTTTTCTTTTTCGTGTACCATGCACTACAATGTTTCTCTTAGTATATAAAGAGTTCGTATTTTAAATTGTATTGTTAGGACATAGCTAAGATTGGTGATTTGAGATCTATTTTTTAAAAAAAATTCTTGCCATGGGGTGTGGACTTTTTTTCTCATTTTGATAAATTGTAATTTTACTCAAATAAAAATTCAATTTCAATTAGTGGGATTCCCTATATGACAGATTATCTTTCTACCATTTACACATCCATAGCTGGCAATCAGACATTTAATTTAGTTGTGGGAGGGGTTAAGTTCGGCTCGGATCATGTTTCAAGTCGAAAGCATTTCAAATCAATTTGTTTTGGGTTGGGTAATTTTGGGTTTTGATCGACTTCAGGTTAACTGGGTTTTGGTCAAATAAGCTTGCAATGCAAAAAACAACTTTATAAAATTTTCAGGTTGGATATAGTTCATTCCAGTTCTATTCGTGCTTTATTTCATGTCAACTGTGGTGAGTTTGCTTCAAAGTATCAGGAGGTCGGGTATGGATCTAGGTCCATTGGTTTGGGTTTTGAGTCAGTTTTGCCAATCTATATATACATCTATTACATGCGCAATGTAAACCTAATTTGTAATATCTACAAATTTCAAAACTATTGCTAACTCTGATTAATCTAGCTGTTATCGAGGCTTGTTCCTCATTATCATTTTATTGTTTTTGGTGCAATTGAGTTGCCTTAATGTATTAAGAACCTTATAAACATGGCCCCAAGAAAGATGGAAATGTCAGCTTAAATTAAACTCTATTTTGTGAGGACCAAGTATAAATTCCTTACCTATCGAGTCGAAATACCTTGTTGTAATTCTCATATGATATGAGGATTTTTGGATCTAATTATGAGAGTTCTTCTATTGCAGGAATCTTATACACATTGTTGTTGGTGTTAAACGACTTGTCTAAAGTTATAAATGGTCTTGATGGTGACTATTTTCACTAATTTTTTTGTTGGTACAAAGAGGAAGTTTTGGACTACTCAAAATCACTTCATCTTTTAAACTTGTGACTATGATCTAGATGTGGGCTTGTGCTTTTGGCCATTTAGCTTCTTATAAACAACTTTTGAAAGACCTACACAAGCTAATGATGCAGTGGCTTTTACAAAGAAATGTAAAAAAACCTTTGGATGCCAATTATCCAAAGTTTAATTTGACGAAGGAAAGCTCGGTGATTAGAATTGCCATTTAAGCTTTATGGCATCAAAATTTATGGATAATTGATTCTATTAGTGCTGAATTAAGACAAAGGCTCCAGTAACTTGGAAGTTGAAAGGACAAGAGCTTACTTCTTTAGATTGAAGGAGCTCTTTGAGCAAGGTTAAACTATTTAAAGGTGGTTGCTTGGTGTTAATTATGAAGGTATACAAGAAAAGGTTAATTACCTTACTTAAGCTCAACCTTGTGAAAATCGTGTTTATGTTGGGGGCTTGGAGCACCCATGAACAATATGTCAGCAAAATAGAGAGAATGCTTCAAGTTATCAAATAAACTCACCTCTTTTGTTATCAAAAAACAAAATAACTTACCATAGCTTGGAAATATGAAAAAAGGGATCTTGTTTCCAGAGAAACTAGCAATGGTGAGAACAAAAGAGTGGATTTATACGTGCCAGTCTTTAGAGTCATGAGCTAATTGTGCTTGCAATCTACAAAAGGGTAGACCTAGAGTCAGATCTCAAGGAATGCACCTTCAATGATCAAGTCAATAGCGGACGATCGTTGGTAATGTAACGGCCCAAACCTAAATTCTCGTTAACTACTTCAAACTACCCTAATTACAAATTAATTAAGTTGGGCTCCGCATTCTAATTTCGCGTTTCAATTTAGCATTTTATATGTATATATTTCAATTTATCATTTTATGTGTATATATATTTATGCGTCGCAGGTTGAAGCGACGACGTGATCTCAAAATAAGCCTTGTAATGCTCCTCAAGTAATTTCTTCAAGTTCTAATAAATATTTGAATGCACACATAGTAATAATAAATAAGTAAATAAATAAATTATATAAAAGAGCCTAATTTTTTTAAAAGGACTAATTTGTGAAGTCATAATAATAATAAGACTAAATGATCAAAAATAGTAATAAGGTAATAATAATAATAAAAAGGGAATGATAATGTCCTCCCCCAAATTTATATCTCAAGAATGCAAATTCAAATTTATTAATTCTAGCTAGATTATTACTTCAACTATATATATATATATATATATATATATATATATATATATATATAAAATTATATCTAAATTTACACATATGAATGTAATGAATAAAATAAAAATAAAAGGAGTTGCATAAACACAAAGTAAAATCTAGAAAATGGGTAGTTGTCAAAAAATAAAAAGATGGAAAAAAAAAAGGAAAAAGAGTAGTTAAAACTAACCTAAATTAGATAAATTAACCAAACCTAACAAAAATTCAGTTAAACCCAAAAAAAAAAAACCCCCTGCTCTGCTCTGCACGACCCCCCTGTCTCCCCTGCTCGTAGCTCACCCTCTTTCTCTATCTGTTCCTGCCGACGCCTGGTTCATGACGCCACCGCTGCGCTCCCTCCTGCCGCCGTCCGACCAAGAACCGTCGGCCCTGCCCACTTCTCTCTCTCCTCTTGTGTGTGTATTTGAGTGGTTGAGAGGTGAAAACCCTAACCCTCCTCAATTCAATTTTTGATATTTTAACTTAGAATTCTTGTGCTGAGTGATGTAATTGGGCTTGATGAATACAAATTTGTGGTTTTCTTGAATGTTGATTATGAAATTTTAGTTGATGAAGAGAGGTTGGAATGAACTTGGTGTTAAAGAGGGGTAGTTTGGTGTAAATATTGAATTTAATTCTGATTAGTTTGATGATACTTAGATTGTTGTCTTGAATAAGTGAAGGAATTTATTAGTTATAAGTGTATATACATATGGGGTATTTGTGATGTTTAGATCATGGATTGGTGATTAGGTGGAAATTAAGAGTGGTATGTTGAGTTAATGGGGTTTAGGGCATGTTTCAATGACATTCAAAAACAAGGCAAATATGTGGGATAAATAAGCTATGACCATGAATTTTAAAAAAATTTAGGATTTATGGCTTGATTGATATTCATGATAATTATGTGGATTATTGGTCTAATGAGTTAATTAGTGATTAAAAGATAGGTATATATGTATGAAATTGATAAATGTTATAATTTGACCACAACTAAGTAGTTAAAGGTTATGATTATGAAATTGAAAGATTAGGGTTTAGGGTTTGAAAAAGATTTAAGTAATCTTATTGAGTCATTAAGGTTTAAATGGGCTTGTAGATGATTAAATGGAGATGTATGTATAAGAAGGTATAAGGGTAATGTGTGTGTACTTTGATTTTGACTAGGTGCTTAGGAGTTGTGATTTAAATGAAAATACAAGCTAGGTGGTAGTTGGTAGGATGGTTAAGTGAGTTATGATGGGTGTTTGAATGGAGTTAGTGAGCATTTGATTCTACAAGTTGGAGTAGAAGGTGTGTGAGTTAATTTGGTGCTCTAGGGTGAGACGGTGAATGAGGCTTTAGTCCAAATGGGTTACGTTAGTAACGTTTAAGCAAATCCTCAAGGAGAATCAAGTGCAATAAAGGGACGTAAACATATGTATTAGATGTGTGGGTAAGTACACAACAAGATTTAGTTTTCCAAGTGAAGATGAGAAAGGAGAATGAAAGGAGCGATAGTAGCTTTAAATGTTGGAAAATCATAAACTAAGTAAGAAGCTTGGTGAGATTCTAAGTTTCAATTACTAAAAGAAGAGGGAAAGAAATGAGCAGTTGTGCATTTGGAGCTACTAAGGATGTGCCTTTATAATTTTATTTCGCTAATAAGTGATGTTATGATTGGAACTCAACCTGAGCATAAGCCCATAAAGTTTGAATCGCCTTAAAACATATCGCAAACAATGAATCGTTAAAAAGAGGAATGATAGCCATCATCATCATCATCATCATCATCATCATAATAATAATAATAATAATAATAATAATAATAACAACAACAACAATAACAATAACGATGATAATAACAATAACAATGATAATGATAATATTAACAATGCTGATGGTTAAAGGCATCATAACAACAACTTCAAAGTAAATCATATTCTTACGTTATTATTATACACATTAAAAAAGTCATTAGTCATGGGAGGAAGAAGAACAAAAATAAAATAAAATAGAATCCAATTGAATTAAGAATAATGGCTACATGCATAATAGGAAGAGAATTCAAGAGCCTTTAAAGCATGTAATAAACTAAGAAAATTTAATAAAGTTTCCTTAATCTTTCACTAATCAAGGAAAAATTACGTATTTGGAGCAGAATTGAGACCACGTCGGTCGCTTCAAGCTGCCAGCAAACAATTTTCAGAAAGAGAGAGAGATTTTCAAAGACCAGGCACGTATATTGCTTGTGCTCTTTGTAACTCACATGTTTCTCAAATTATGCGAAAATCAATATGATAATCATATAATGAATCATTTTATGCAATGTTTTCTCACATAATCAAGTGGCCCCATCAATTATTAATTATTAGGGCTTATACCCTTCAATTTACTCGCGCGGCTGTAACTCAGGTTCTTCGACCGGCCTGGGAGGTGTGCACTTATCTCAAGATTGCTGCAAACGTCAACAGGGGTCCACTTCCAGATAATAACATACAAATCAGTTTTACTCATACATTCTCTCTCTCCTGTTTGTCAAACAAAATGTTTTGAAATGCGGGCGCCCAACTAATTTGACTCAAAGCTTATTTTACTGTATAAGAATGTGCGTACTGAGCTTCGGCTCATATTTCAAATGTTTTTTGTGTTTTCTATTTTAGGTAAGGGCTCAGTGAACAGTCCACCAGGCAAGCCAGAGAATAGCAAGAAGTGAAATAAAGTTCCAATTCTTTTTGCTGAGTTGCGCTAGCCAAGAGCTCACAGTGATTCATAGGCTAGTGTCTTAAGTATCTAAGGGTTGTGTATTCTTTTAGAACAATGCAAATTACTAGTAAATTGTAATCATATATTGAGTGCCGGTGCATCACCACTTCCATGAATGGTTGAATGTATGCTATTTCAATTTTATCATGAGTTGGGTGATTAAATGGGCAACACAATGATACCCGTAGTTTCAGTTAGCCTTGTTCCATTACGGAACAGAGGTAATACCTCCAACCAAAAGACTTCCGCTACTAATCACTAATATAGGAGTAATTAGGTTAGACTAATTAGGCATTAGGAATTGGGGGCGTTACAGGTAAATCTTATAAAATAAGAGAAGTAGAGGAATAGGAAAATCAAATAAGGATGTATTCCAAAGAAATGCCCCTTCGACAATTACTTTAGGAATGGAAAATTGATGAGAAAGCTTGTCAAGTAAGACAAAAAGAGGAAAAAATATGATTGATGCATATGGGAAAAAAAAGATAATCTAACAATATGAGTGGTTGTAATATAATGAATGTCGTGCTTGAAATGATAGGATGTCTAGTTGTAGGAGCTAGGGAAGGGTAGCTTTGTAATTTTAAGTTTTTCTTTTTTCCTGATGACACATATGGGCTTTGTGAACCTATAATGGTTAGAATGATCCTTCTAACCCAACATGCCCTATAGCTCACAGTGGCCATCAACAAAGGTTGAGTTTTTGCCACATCATATCTAACTGGTATTTCTGTTGTAAAGTTTGTAATTTGTCTGGTTGATCCCTTATTTTGATGGCAAAAGATGATGATTTTACTTGATGAAGAGTGAACAACAATTTAAGTAGTATTCAACCATATCTAATATCTTCGTTGAATGAAATAATCTTGTCAACTGTTATTTAAGTTTTATAGGAAGATTAGGGTGTCCAAGTAAATTTGAACATTTGAATAATGCTCACCCTTCTCCCCTTTCCTTTAAATGTCTACATCTTTGTGCTCATATGGTAATCTAACATATAGGTTGAGTTATTGTTGTTTATGTCCTTTTGGTAGTTATAAATTATAATTATACTTTATTAGTTAAATATTTTGTTTCCTCTTAGTAGTTATATTACTATTATTGTTTTTGCTATTATTATGATCACATTCTTCTTGTTGTTATTATTATTGTTGTAATTAATTTTTATTATTACTTTTATTTTTACTTTTTTGCCGCTTTAGCTAGCACAATGACTTCTTTGATGAACAATGTTGTAGAATTAGCCTCTCCTCCAAGGGTGGAAATGTTAGAAAGAAAGATGGGGTTATATAATTGTATTTTGGGACATGAAATATTGGTGCCCTTAACGGTAAGTTGATAGAGCTAGCTAAGATTCTGCACAAATGTAAAATTAAGCTAGCATGTACTTAAGAAACTAAGTGGGTTACAGCTAAATCGTTAGAAATTGATGGTTACAAGCATTAGTATTCATGTTTCAACATAACTTGAAAATACTGTTTAGATCACATTTAATGAGGAGTTAATCGAGGATGTTGCTTAGGTTAGTCGCAAGAGCGATCGTGTTTTATCAATTAAGTTAGTGATGGGATAAGAGGCATCTAATATGGGTGGTGTGTATGCTCTACAAGCTGGCTGAGGGAGGACATTAAAGGAGTGACAAGATTTGGATAAGGTTATTTTGAGTATTTAACAAGAACGAGAAGTTCTTTATAGGAGGAGAATTTAATGAATACATTGGAGCAACTATAGATAGGTATGTATAGAAGCATAGGGGTTTTGGGTACCAAGAAAGAAAGGTCGAAATCATTACTGATAAGTTCCTTATTTGCATGGATTTCATGAGTGTTTTGGTACCATTTTAGGGGTTTAGTGTACATGATTGAGTGTCTATACCCAATTTCTACTATTACACTTGGATTTTCATGTTTATTTAGATTATGGCTATGCGAACTCAAGATACATATGTAAATTAATGATTTAGAGGCTATTTTTTAATCAAAGATGAAAGCATAAGCAGCATATAAACACCCAACATGGTCAAACCATCACTAGAACGATAGTTTAAGGAGGGGCGAAGATGTGTTCAGGCTTAAGAAAGTTAGGGAAAGATAACAATGGACCTTAGAAATGTGGGATGTATCAAGGATGAGAATAGTAAGGTTCTAGTGGAGGAATATAAACAAGCCTTTTAACGGAGTGGTGGGTACCATTAATGCGGTGAACTAAGACATTGTGAGGAGCATCTAGACTTCACGTCTTACCTTTATGCCACTAATGAAGAGGTTGTAATGGCAATGAGAAAAAGGAAGTCGAGACAAGTAGTAGATCTAGATAGCTTGTTCATCAAATTGTGGGCATGCTTAGGCAAAGCAGGACTTAGTTGGTTGACTAGATTTTTTAATGTCGTTTTAAGGATTGTAGTGATGCTAGACAAGTACAGAATTAGTACAATTATCCCATCACACAAAAATGAAGGTGATATTCAATGTTGCACCAACCATAGAAGTGTCAAGTTGCTTAGTCATCTTATGAAGTTTTGGGAAAAGAGATATTGAGATGAGGTTAAGAAGTGAAAGTTTAATTTTGGATGAAGTGTGACTTTATGGAAGACTTATTGAGCTATAAAGGGATAGGAAGAAGGATTTGCACACAGTTTACATGGATCTCAAGGAAGTTTATGATAAGGTACCTAGAGATATACTTTAGAGTTGCTTAGAGGATCAAGACGTACCATTTTCTTAAAAGTAAGTAATTAAAGATATGTATGATAGAGCAAGGACAAGGAATAGGAGACTAAAGGTAGACATTGAGGACTTCATATTGATAATGGGTTGCATCAATGATTAGGGTTGAACCATTTTCTTTTCACTACTGGATAAACTTACAAAAGACATTAGATGAGGTTTCACGGTGCATGTTATTCATTGATATATTGTCTTAGTTAATGAGACGAAAGAAGGAGTCAATGACAAGGCAGAAGGGTGGATAGAGACTTTAAAGTCTAAGTGTTTTAGATTGATTAGGTCAAAGATAAAGTACATGAAAGAAACAAAGAATAGTAGAAGAACTCAGCATGGGCAATTCAGTAATAATGAGCAAGGATAACTTTTTAAGTATTTGGGTTCAATCATACAAGGTAATAGAGACATTGATGAAGACATTGTTCACTGTATAAGGGTCAAATGGGGAAAATGGAGGAAAGCTTGGTATAGTGTGTGATAAAAGGATCCAATACAGTTAAAGGAAAATATTTATTGTGTAATGGTTAGATGAGCATTGATACATGGCTTTGAGTGTTGGCCAAGTAAGAAAATCCAAGTCCAAAGATTGGCGGCTATAGAAATGAGGATGATTTGGTGAATGTGTGGCTGTATGAGATTGGATAGGATTAGGAATAAGGTCTTTATAGAAAAAGTAGTAGTCACACCTATACACGAATGAGATGAGGGAATTAAAACTCAAATAATTTGGTCATATTAAGATAAGGAGTACAAATGCACAAATACGAAGGTATGAGCGAATTAATTTCTCAAAAAGTAAAAGGAGTATAGGAAGACCAAAGAAGAATTTGGATAAGGTGATTAGATGAGATATCAAACACTTAGTCTAAAATTAGAGTGATGGATTTTAAATAGTTAACCTATCACTTGTCTACACTAAGCGGTTCTTTACCCTTGTTAAGCTGTTGAGTTATAAATTGGTAGTAGGCAGTGTAGTTGTTGCTATTGCTATTGTTGTTGTTATTGTTGTAGTTATCATTACTATTATTGTTTCCTTTTTTTTTAGTGTGATTATTATTTCCTTGTTGCTTTTATTTAAATCTCTGACCATGCTACTTTTAGTTGTTTTTAGTACTTTGATGCTTTGCACTTTCCTTTCCAAGGGTTTTAAGACTTTGCATTAGTTTTACTAAAGCTAATGTGTCTTTTTTAGATTCTATTTATCTATGAATTTACTTGGTCCTTTAGTGTTGTTGCTTTTACCAATATTTCTTTAACTTGACTCCGTAAAAACAAGACCTTATTTTGTTTTTTTGTGGATCTCTCAGATTCGATACCTTTGATAGTAGGAATGCTTTAAGAGGTAAGGCAACCGATATATGGCTTTTCCTATATCCTACAAAAGTGGCACCAACGTTGGCGGTGGTTGTTGCTGTTGTACATTAATCCAATATATATTTCCACAATGAAGGAAACTAAAGAATTGGTTGATCAATTATGTGATTTATTTAAAATGCCAAATTTTTATTGACTACATCATATTTTATGGTTAAGATTCCCTATAATATTGTAATATTATATTCCTACAATCCAATTATTAAGATTTTCTTAAATAAGCTTTTTTACTAACAGTGATAAATTTTTAACATATTAAAACTTATTGAAGAGACTCTGCTAGTGTTGTATACTTTTGTGCATTATTTCCACCCTTAATTATATGATAGTCTGGGGTTTGTAGACCATGTTACCATGCATGATTATTTTTTTAAACTTTTTAAAAATCCATCCTTATTTTCATGGTCTCTTTTTTTCAAATTATCAAACTTCCTTGATGTAAAATGCAGCAAGTCACTAGGTTTATATATTAGGAGTTATATCTTTGTTGGGTTAACCAATGTTTTAGTTCTGCTTTCAATTTTGGTTTTTTTTGCACAACCCTAGAATATAGTGTGCCTAGATTAGAGAAGAATTTTTTAAAGCCTTGTTATTAATGTTTGAAATGCAGGGGCTTTGTGTAACGCCCCCAAAATGCTAATGACATGATTTACGAAAAACTACAGTGGAAGATTTAATGATACAAGGCGCTACCGCATCCTGATAAGGACAAGGCTCACTGAAGCCATTTAATCTTGCAACTCATGTTCACAATATCTATTAAAGTGAAACACTCCAAGACCAAAGTCCATAATAGTTCAACTTTAATACAATCGACTTAATCATACTATGTGCTAACTCGCACTCCACAATACACAAGTATATCGAATATAGACCCAACTAGACCCTGAGGTTGATTCCAACATTCATACTAAGCTGAATCCACTGTGAGCATCTGATCACTTCCAAAAGAGCTTGCTAAATGAAGAAACATGCGATACTTCATCACCTAAAATGGAAAACATGAAAACAATTCGAAAATGTGAGCTAAAACTAAGTACATGCATTCCTATATTGTAAAATAAGCGTAGAAACACTGTTGATGGGTACCTGCCTTTACAATTCATTTAGTTCGCGATAACAATGAAAATGAAAATAATATGAAAGTAATATGAAACTGAATTGCTCATTATTATCTGGATGTGAACCCCTTGCAATGATATGATCTATACATAGGTACACACCTGCCAATCCGATCAAGAGTTGGCCTGAAGCCACGCGGGTAAATGATGGGCTGACACCCTATAGATGATAATTGATGGGGTCACAAGTTAAATGGCAAATCGCTGTATAAATTGATTTATTGATAAACTCATTAAGAGTTGTAATTTGATAAACATGTTCTGCTATCTGAAGATACAGCTAATCGGCGCACCTTGAGTCTTTAAAAAAAAATATCATCTGACTTGATAAATGTCATTTGACTTGATCAATATGTTCTGACTTGATAACACTTATGCATAATGGGGAACGATAATTAGGCCTCGACTTTGTTTCACAAATGTCATTGTAGGTATGTGTAGTCAGTAAATGATCCTTACTCACATAATCGAGTAAGTAAAAGTATGTGCCATAGAAATTGAGTAATTAAATGGTATACATAACTTAGGTATTTCAATATGACTTCAAAACTGAATTAATGAAAGTAATTAAATCCAATACGAAGTAAATGAAAGTAAAATAGACAACAATAAGATAAATGAGATTAAAAAGGAAAAGACCTTGATGGTAACAAATGGCAGAGTGGTTTTGGCCCTTTCTGAGATAGGTTGCTAATACAGGTTTATGACTCGCTGATGTATAGCTTGGTTCAAGATAACAGCGAGTACACTAGATTGGCTGGACAAATACATTTGATACATTCTGAATATAGTAAGTAATAGACGTTTGAGGCCAAGAGAGATATATCTTGAATCAACATAGCATAAGCTGCAATAATTTGGTCTGATAAATATGATTTCTGAGTCAAAAATTCTCCCCACTTCCCGTATTTCATTCACAAGTCCAATAAATATAGAATTTCACCCCAATGAGTCATTGAACTCAATAGAAGCTATTAAGCTCATTAAACTTGGTATTTTCTTTGTAAAATTCATAATTGATTCAAAGCTCATAAAGAAGCTCTCAAATTATATACTTGTCTTCTTCTTTCTCATTAGTCAAGCTAAAAGCTCCATCAAAATCCATGAATACTCATTTCCCCCTTGAATGACCTTACTTGGTCTAAAATACACAAAATGAGTGCATGATCAATCTCATCCAATCTTTATTATTGCTCTGTACACAATTACTCAAAATGCTTCCAAAAATCATCAAACTCAAAATACTCAACCACAATTCATGAAATCTTGTCAGAAATTTGAAACTAATATGGGCAATCTACAATAAATTTTTCAGAATTTTCCTCCAAGTATACGCTGCACATAAATTGCAATAACAGTCCAATTTGCACCAAAGTAGGTTAGTTCACTTTAAAAGTTCATAACTTTCACCCGAGATCTCTAATGGAGACCTAAAATCCCAATATGTAAAGATAAAGAAGTCCTAAAAAACTTTTGTTTACAGCAAAAAATATGATTCGCACAATAGGGTTTCCAAAATGAGGCTAGAATGCAAGTGTATCAGTTTTGGTCGAACCTACGCAGTTCTACCAAAACAGCCACAGCGTTTTCCACAAAACTCGGATTAAAGCGATTCAAAAGGTATTTGAAAGCTAACTCACTGATCTATCTACCTACCAAAAGTCATAAGTTTTAGCTGGGCTGATCATTACCAGTTTATTGGCAAAGTGTCCTCTGTTTTCTGTCAGTTCACAGCCACATTGTCACTACTTTCTCCCTTCTTTTCACTTAAATCCTCATCTAAAATCACTCCTTAAAATCATGTAACAAAGCTTTGGTCCTTCCCATCACCGTACTAAGCCATAATACTCAATTTCACTTCATAATCATATACATCAAAGATTCATTTCTCAATCAAATATACACAAATAACATGCTTGCCATTAAAAGAGAGCTAAACCTTGCAGTATGATTAGAACCCTAGTTTATGGCCAACTTGAACTTACCTTCAACTCATTCCAAATCACCAAAAACACTATCATAATTATCAATAAGACTAAAGATTACAAAATCATGCATAAAACAATCCAAATCCATCACTTGACTTAAGCTAACATGAGCACGGCAAACCCTAAACCCTAGCATGCTCCAAGCTCAATCCACAATTAAAAACATCAAAATAACTCTTGTTTCCCTCCAAAGAACATGATCAAAACCCAAATCACAAAAACAAAAATCAAAATGAAAAGAATCCAAGTTGAGATCACTTACTTGGAGCTTAAAAAAAGAGAGAAAGAGGAGATAAGATGAGTGTGTGTGGATTTTACTTGGTTAGAAATGAATCAACATAACTTGGCTGGTATTTAACCTCCCACAAAGAAACTTTTTGGCTAACCATGATTAAGTTTAAGGTTAGATTTAAATCATGGTTAACAATGCAAGCTTCCCGGGCTATGATTGGCTTATATGGTTTGGGCCTGGGAAGGAAAGTAAACCGTATGCGATTGAATTTTCGCAACTCGAAATTAAATTTTTGTGAGGTTATAAATAATAATAATAATAATGATAATAATAATAATAATAATAATAATAATAATAATAATAATAATAATAATAATAATAGTAATAATTTCTTAAACCATAATAATCGAGTCCCACTATCGATTCACCCGATATTTAATTAATCAACGAAACTTAAATTAACCATCGATGAAACTTGAATTGCAAAATGGGACCTAAATGAAATATCCCCCAACTGGGATGATTAAATATGATAAATGAAAGCGAAAAATTTAAATAACATAAGGTAATTCGGTAAATATATAAATTGAGTATAATTGAATTAATAAACATGACTTTGTTAAACAAATAACCATGAGTGATTAAATCAATAAATGTGATTAATTAAATGAACAAACTGTACAACCCGCTTTCTTTATTTTAAGTTAACCTGGCTGTCTTACCTTCTACGTTATAAAAATCGTAATTTTATTAACTATACGAGTTAAATTATTACTGATGTGCTTATGTGAACGGTAATTTTATTGAAAAAGAATGTTTTCATCGCTATTATTATTATTATTATTATTATTATTATTATTATTATTATTATTATTAGTTTTGAAAATCTTTCGATGATTTTTAGTAAGCGTTAATATAAGTTATTAGTGAGTACTAAATCAAGTGAGAACCCGAATGCGATTAGGTTATCAACCTGAGAATTAGTTTCGAGATTTAATAAATCAAACCTTGACGTATTTGGGAACGAATAATCGATGAAGGGTCGTGTTATCAATTTGGATTTAGAATAAGACGTTCGAGATTGGACTAGCTAATTTAGTTGATAAGCTAGCATGAATAAAAAAAAGATAAAATAAAATAAAAAAATAAGGGGCCGAAGCCCCTTACTTTCCCAGCAAAAGGGGCACGATAGGGGGGATTCTCGGACCCCAGCCCCCGAAACCACACCAGAGGGGGCGCCAACGGACGGCGAGCCAGGGTCGAGGACGAAGGCGGCGCACCGGCGAGTCAGGCGCTGGCCGACTACCGTGACACCACGACAGAGAGAGAGAGAGAGAGAGAGAGAGAGAGAGAGAGAGAGAGCAAAAGGGGTTCGAGGAACCGCCACCAACGCTGGCGACCGTCGCAGCTGAGGCCGGTGACCAGGCGGCGGTTGAGCCCGACTCCAGCAACCACCAGTAGCAGTATCGCTAAAACTGCTAAAATCAGGTATGGGTCGGGTCGCTTTGGGTCTGAGAGTAACAGTAGAGAGGGACAAAAGTCGGGTCCTTAAGCGTCCAAATTCAGCTCCAAAGCCCCAAAATCGGGTCCTCTACCTTGGAGTCCAGGTAGGTGTTTCTCGTCTCCTAAATATTAGTAAATTCGAAATGTTTTAACCCTTAGGATGAGATGCATGTTAGTTTAAGATTAATTAGGCTGACTAAAATTGTGAAGTGATTACATATGTTAAGTACAATTAAATTCAGGCCCAGATTATGCATGTTAAATCTATTGATTCATGCTTGAATCGATACTTGCTAAGTTAGCTAAGTCATGTTTAAAAGTAGCTCCTGAATCAGCCTAAGCATGTCTTGAATCGATACCTACTAAGTTAGTTAATTAATATTTGAAAGTAGCCTTGAAACGACCTAAGCACGCTTTAATTCGATGCATGTTAAGTTCAGTTAATTCATGCCTAAAGTAACTTCGAAATAAGCTAATAATGCTTCAAATTAACATGTTAGCATTCGAATCGATGTTTGTTTAATTAAGTTAATTCATGCCTAAAAAGTAGTTTCGAACTAACATGTTAGCATTCGAATCGATGCTTGAATAATTAGTTAATGTATGTCTGATTAAAAGCTTCAAATTAACCTAATAATGCTTCGAATCGAAATAGGTTAGTTTCGTGAACTCATGCTTATAAGTAGCTTTGAAACAACCTATGCGTGCATGTAATTGATGCTTGTTATGTTCGTAAAAGCTACACTTGAAAATGACATGTTACCTTCTGTTGTGAAATATGAATGTGATAAGGTTCATGCTTTGATTAGTTTAAGTTGGTTCGTTAAGCATTACTTCAAGTTAAGGTAAGATAGTTGTATGTGTACATGTGGTTATATATATATATATGCTTGTGGTAACGCACCACTAGATGGTGCTGCTTGCTCAGGTAAGTGCATAAGCCCTATTACACATTTCTTATAGGCCTTCATGATAATATGCTATAGTTTTAGAAATGAAAACCGAGATGGCAGTTCTTGAGGTTGAACTCATGAGAGTTTTGAGGTTCTTTGTGGTCAGTGTTTGTGAGGAGGGAGTTTGGGTTGTGATTAACCGCAATCGTGTGGATTGTGAGGCTATGTGTGGGTCATGTTGCTAAGTAGAATTATGAAGTGTTTGAATGTGTACATGTGCACCCCCACCCTTTCTATGTCATTAAGTTTGATTATTTGCACAAAGGTGAGTTTTGAAAAAGAAGGATTTCATGTTTTGAAATGATAGTAGTTACAATTATTAGTGATGATGGCCTATTTTAACTAAATGAATACAATTTTGGGAGTGAACTCACTTGAACAGAGGAATCCCTAAAGAGTTTTACAAAGGCATGAGTTATATGATAAAGGATTTCGCTGTGAGAAGTAACAAACTTATTAGCCGTTATGGCCATACGCTTTAAATTGGCTAAGATAATATGCTTTGAATAATATGATATGAATGATGTTAGTCAAGGGAATAAGTCCTAGTGGTAGGAAACCTTAGAAGACCCTGATGAGGGTAATGGTCCAATATATTAAATGTCGCCATCCCGGGAGTAAGAGCTTATGCGTGAGTGTTAGGTCTCACTATAGGGTTGAGAATAGGTCTCACCCAATCAGCACCCTGTAATGATCTTATGCCAGCAGTATTTTCCTAATAAGCAAAGAAAAGCAATCAACATCTCGCTATTTTAAGCATTTCAGAAAGAAAGTTTTTAAGAGCCATTGAGAGGCCAGAATGAATGAAATGTGATAATCTTATAAGGGTCCTTATAGGAGCAATACGAAGGAAATTCCTCTTAAAGAATGTGAACCTCAAGAGGTTATGAAAAGTGTTTTCAACGAAAGAAAGGAAATTTTCTATGAATGCCTAATGAAAAAGGTTTCTAAACACAGTTGAATGCGATTTCAAGTAATATGTGGCCATACTCTTATAATGCATCGAGCATATGAGATTGAATGTGTATGTTCTATGAAAGAAAGCTCCTTGCATAATCTCCACTTCTTGTGTTTAAGCATCTCGTGTAAGTGCATTGGTTAGGCAAGGCATAACTCACATGTATATCACTTAACCTATGAAAGAAAGTTTTGTGCTTAGCCTCGTTGCTTGCTTATGTGTTTGACTGCTTGTTAGTAAAGGAACTTAATCATTCAGGGACCTAGAAATGTGTTTGAGTGGTTAAAATGAAGTTTATGGTTAGTGATCCTTCCATAAGGGTTTTATGAATGCCTCGTATGATAGTAAAGTATGAATACGTGATATGTGACTATTAAAGATATTATTGCCTACAACGACTTTGGTTTTAAGGGGGTCGGGGGACACTCAGTAAGTGTGTGGTTGCTCATCCCACTATTCTTTCCTCTTTTCCCCAGGTATTCTTTATGATAGGAAGAAGTTGAGTCAGCTATGCCGAAATGGAAGTTACCCTTCCTTAAAGGGAGTCAAGTGTGCCCATAATGAAGGAGTCTCGCTGCTTGATGATGTTATAGAATGTATTCTCAGTTTGTAAACGTATGTAAACTAAGTATTCTAGTTCATGTAATGCATATGGTATAAAGATCGCTTTGTATGGCCATATGAGCCAACCATCTAATTAGTTAGATGTCTTATTGGTCAAAGTTAGTTATGTTTTGGAATGTAAACCCCAATACTCCGGTTGTGTGAACTGTTGAGTTGTATCTTTCATTTCCTCTTTATTAATGAACTATATTGTTTGAGTACTCCGAGCGAGTTGCTTGTTGAGTTATGAACTCTGGCGCATAGTCGTTGAGCTTATTTTAAAATGTTGTATGCTTCCGTTGATTGCAGGAATTTATTGTAAGGCTTTTAGCTAGGAAACGGTCAGTTTTTAGGGGAAACTCTGTTTGTTTCACCCCAACAATTAGGTAGGAAGTAAGAAAACATAATGCTCTTAGCCGTAAGGGCTGGGGGTGTTACACAAATATGATTAATTAAATAAATAAATATGATTTAAATAAATAAATATGGGTTAAGATTGGGTTATTACAGCCTTCCCCCTTTAAAGAGTTTCATCCTCGAAACTTACGATTTTGATCATGTATGCAACGCCACCTCAAATATGGATAGTTGGTTTTGACTCCTTCCCTCCAAAAAGGTATGATTAGCCTAAAGTGCATAGCTGCTTAATCCTGCGGTCGAGTATCTAGATCGTCAGTGACTTCACTGGCTTGATTACTTTGATTCAAAATTGATATTCTCTTCAAAAGAAAAACTTGTCACTGCAAAGGAGGTACTCTACTCTATTGGTTCTTTGTTTTGACCACTGATAAGTATGGAAACCATGGCATTTCCTAATAAGTACTCTGATACTGACTCATAAAGCCCAATGTAACGAGCACTCAATTATTTCTGATATCCAGTCTCTTGACACCCTTGACTAGAGAAGCCCTTTGAAATACTTTGTATCTCATCTGAACTTTGATTGTCTCCTTCTTTGGTCACAATGACCATACGACTCTTGTGTAGTCCTTGTGTCACCTTAGCATGTACTTAAACTATCTCATTATTCTCGATGCTTCTTCTAGCTTACTCTAATACGCTAGACATTGTTTGAGATTATGCCCTCATCAAAATGTCCTCATCTAATGTTCTTAATGCGCCACATGATCTTCCCTCATCAGACTAGTCTAAGATCTGCTCTAAAGCTGAATTAGACGCTAGAATCAACATGATCAGAGATGAAAATGATGGAATTGGTAGTCAAGTAAGTCATTAGGAAATAAAGAAATAAACAATGAGACTAGAAAAAATTTATAAATGAGGGATTAACATGAGGTGGTTAGAATAAAGATAACCATAGGTGTATTATGAATTCTGAAATATGATGCCACAAGAATTGTGATTTGTAAATATGGATCATAAAGGATCCAATAAATAATCAGCCAAGGAGAAAGATGGCCCAGTTATACTTGAGTTTAACTGATGAATCAGAAACAAGAAGACAAGCAGCGGAGCTTCAACTAGGTGACTTTATATTCATAAGCACAAGATAAGTGCAGTAGATAGATGGGACAAGCAATATGCAATAAATAGATAGATAGATTGGATAAGCAAAGTGTAATAGATAGACAATTAGATGGGATAAGTAAGGCGTAATGGATGGATAAATGGATTGGACGAGCAAAGTACCAATGGATAGATAAATAAAATAAGCAAGCTACAATAGGAACATGCCTTTGCTCATATGAAGCCAATTCGAGTACAACAATAAGATTAAATAAAGAATGTGGAAGTTTATTTATCAAAATGTAAGATATATATGTGTCAGTTGAATTTCAAAATAAAGAGAGTAGTGGAATTATGATAATTGCAATCACCAACACCAATAAGAGTTGAATTACATTATGAATTCAGAACAAGTTATACGAGTTTATCATTATGAATAAATGAGATGTAAGGTAGATGTGTGAATCGGCTCTCAGCGGAATGAACTACAACTCATGATCATGAAATAAGGATGGTGAAGGTCGAGAGCACTGGAATGTTGACAACCATATAAGGTCGAATAAAAATGTATTGCACATTTAACAATCGGGTTTGCAAAGACATGGAAGATCACGCTGATAGGAAATGTCGGGTTGAAATGCAAGGGAAATTAAACAATATTGGAAAGTATCAAGTTTTGAAGATGAGACAAGCAAATAGTTACAAGAATTACTATAAATGGGCATTCTTGCAAAAGATAAATTGTGGTTGCATGGCTTAGGTGTGATATCCAGACCTCAAATCATACCTAGAAATGACATCTCTTATTGGCAGTTAATCTCATAAATCATCTATTGAAGTTATAGGGCACTTGTTTTTTATAGTGATCATGTTCAACTCTCTGTACGTAATATACAACCATAAGGTTCTGCCTTCCTTCTTCACACATATAAAACTGTGGTTTCCCACGGTGACACACTTAGTCAAATAACTCCCTTCTGTAACATCTCATCTTACTAAATCTTTAGTTCTTTGAACTCTGCTGGGGGTCATATGATAGGGGCTCTGAAAATGGATTGAGCACCTAGAACTAGGTTGATCTGAAAATCAATATTTCTTAGGGGGAAACAGTCCTGAAAGTCCTCAGATGAAACATCTCTAAATTCACAAACTGTAATTATGGATATGTATATACTAAGTGTGGTTGGCATATCACTAATATTCAATGCATTACTAATACGATAACTCACTTGCTTGTACAGTGTAATTAGGGCGAAAGTAGGGTTTTTCTTCCCTCGGTCCATAGAAACACACGTCTAGTCTTTCCTCATTTCTCAAACTAATCTTAAGATCTTTACAAGTCATCTTCTATAAGTACACAATCAATTCATCCCCATAATGATAACAAGGTCTGCCAATCAAACTGGATTGAGTGCCCAATGAATATGATTCCAACAATACTAATAGAGGCATATTTATAAAAGATAACACATTCAACTGCTTACTAGTCTCAGTGAATTTAAAAGATAGGGGGACGATCTACAATGTAAAGAGATGTAACCACACTATGAACTCTTGCAAATATATTTCTTTATTGGCTATAAAGGACCGGTATGTAAGCTGAATGAATGAAAGGATGAAGATTCGTAATGAAAGAGATAAGGCATATAAATGATCTGCATATATAAGACATGTAGTTTATTTATGATGGTTATGATAATAAAGTAAATAAATGATGTTATGAAGTTGAGAGGGAGTATTAAGCACTGAAGATGAAGAAATCTAACAGATTATCAAAGAGGCATTTGAAAAGTTATATGGTACCCGTATGTGAGTAAATTGATGAAGATAAGGGTCAACACCACCAAAAGAAAAATTTCATTCATCTGGTGTTTGAAAGGCCAATATGTCAAGATAAAAGAGTCAGTCTTATAACTGAACACGATGGCATCCATCAATAACACATTCTGCAGTAAATGAAAGTCTTGGGTACGCATATAAACTCCGAAACTACTGGCAGATGGAAATAGCACAAATCGTTATTTATCATTAATAAGATAAGTTGTACTAATAAAGAAAGGATTGCTAAAATAACTTGAGTAACGACATGCAGTCACGGCCATAGAGTAGTATGCCAACATGACGTTACAGTGCTATAAAAACACAAACAATATGGATCCATTTAATTGCTAAAAGGGCGCTCGATGACTGGGTCTGAAGCAACCAAAGGCTTTACAACCAATAAATTAATAGTGCCCAAATAGAAGCAAGGAGTTAAAGTAGGTGCCAGTAAAAATATGAACATAATGATGACTAAATTGTAAGTAGAATGAGTTAAATATGCTTAGGAAGAACTGCAAATCACACAATAACACATATCGGGGGTCATTATAGGCTCCATTATGGAAACAGAGAATTAAATGACTATGATTGTCCAGGTTTGAATCGCTCAGACGAAAGGTTGCTTAGACGTGTTTAAAGGACTCCCCACAAACCACATATGAGATTTTTCATAAACACTCCATTACAAACCAAGAGAGTGTTAGTGGTAAAAAAATGATGCCTCTGAACAATTCAAAGTAACTAGGGAAGAAATAAGTCAATAATAGGAAGTAATGGGAGCATTACTAATGGAAGGTCTTAGTGTCAAGACCAGATAATTCTTATACATGGTAGCTTATTCTTACTTGTACCACCCATATAATGTTAAGTAGCACACCATAAGCTACTAATTGTTATCACCATATATAAGCACTCATTATAATGTTCATCTCATACTAGTTCACCTCAAAGATATTGCCCGACAAAGTATTTCCTTATCTAGAGGTTTAAATTTAACTTAACACTGTAACTTGACATTGTATTAATCCCTTAACAAGTTGCAAATGGCATCCCCACATCGGATTTCAACTATCACTATACCTAAGATCAGGTATATTAACATACCTCAATAAAACTCTCAAATGCTGTGGTAAAACAAACAGAGTTTCACCTATAGTTCAAGATAACAGCGAGCACACTAGATTGGCTTGATGAATACATTTGATACATTTTGAATTGAGTAAGTAATATAGGTTTGAGGCGAAGAGAGATATATCTTGATTTAAAATAGCATAAACTGCAATAACTTGGTCAGATAAATATGGTTTCTGAGTAAAAAATTCTCCCCACTTCCCATATTTCATTCACAAGTCCATTAAATATAGAATTCCACCCAAATGATTTATTGAACTCAATAGAAGCTATTAAGCTCACTAAATTTGGTATTTTCTTTGTAAAATCTATAATTGATTCAAAGCTCATAAACAAGCTCCCAAATTGTATACTTGCCTTCTTCTTTCTCATTAATCAAGCTAAAAGCTCCATGAAAGTCCATGCATATTCATTTCCCCTATGAATGACCTTACTTGACCCAAAATACACAAAATGAGTGCATAATCAATCTCACTCAATCTTTATTATTGCTCTTTGCACAATTACTCAAAATGCTTCCAGAAATCACGAAACTCAAAATACTCAACCAAAATTTATGAAATCTTGTAGAAAATTTGAAAATAATATGGGAAATCTATAGTAAATTTTTTAGAATTTTTCACCAAGTATACGCTGCACATGAATTGTAATAACAGCCCAATTTGCACCCAAGTAGGTCAGTTTAATTTAAAAATTCATAACTTTCACCTTTGACCTCAAATGGAGACCTAAAACCCTCATATGGAAATATTAAGAAGCGATAAAAAACTTTAATTTATAATACAAAACATGATTCTACTAATAGGGTTCCCAAAATGGGGTTAGAACACAAGTATGTCAGTTTTGGTCGAACCTGTATAGTTCTAACAAAATAGCCACAACTTTTTCGACAGAACTCGGATTAAGGAGATTCAAAAGGCATTTGAAAGCTAACTCACTGATATACTTACCCACCAAAAATCATTATTTTTAGCTGGGCCGATCATTACCAGTTTATCGACAAAGTGTCCCCTATTTTCTGTTAGTTCACAGCCACATTGTCACTACTTTCTCCTTTCTTTTCACATAAATCCTCATCTAAAATCACTCCTTAAAATTATGACACAAAGTTGTGGTCCTTTCCATCACCATACTAAGCCATAATACTTAATGTCACTTCATAATTATATGCATCAAAGATTCATTTCTCAATCAAATATATACAAATAACATGCTTGCCATTAAAGGAGAGCTAAACCTTGCTTTATGGCCAACTTGAACTCACATTCATCTCATTCCAAATCGCCAAAAATACCATTGTAATCATCAATAAGACTAAAGATTATAAAATCATATACAAAACAATCCAAATCCATCACTTGACTTAAGCTAACATGACCATGGCAAACCCCTAAACCCTGGCATGCTCCAAGCTCAAACCACAATTAAAAACATCAAAATAATTCTTGTTTCCCTCCAAAGAACATGATCAAAACCCAAATCACAAAAACAAAAATCAAAATGAAAAGAATCCCAGTTGAGATCACTTACTTGGAGCTTAAAAAGAGAGACAAAGGGAAGAGAAGACGAGTGTGTGTGGGTTTTACTTGGTTAGAAATGAATCATCATAACTTAGCTAGTATTTAACTTTCCATAAAGGAGCTTTTTGGCTAACCATGATTAAGTTTAAGGTTAGATTTAAATCATGGTTAACAATGGGAGCATCTTGGGCTATGATTGGCTTAGACGGCTTGGGGCCGGGAAGGGAAGTAAACCATGCGATTGAATTTTCGTAGCTTGAAATTAAATTTTTACGAGGTTATAAAAAAAGATAATAATAATAATAATAATTTCTTAAAATATAATTATCGAGGCCTACTATCGATTCACCCGATATTTAATCAATCAAGAAACTTGAATTAACCATCAATGAAACTTGAATTGCAAAATGTGACCCATATGAAATATCCCCCAACTGGGATGATTAAATACGATAAATGAAAGCGAAAAATTTAAATAACATAAGGTAATTCGGTAAATATATAAATTGAGTATAATTGAATTAATAAACATGATTTGGTTAAACAAATAACCATGAATGATTAAATTAGTAAACATGATTAATTAAATGAATAAATACAATTAATTAAATAAATAAATATGATTTAAATAAATGAATATGGGTTAGGGTTGGATTATTACACTTTGTTTGCAGGACAGAGCAAGATGACAGAGGAGGAAGAGAGACATGGGGAGGCTATGAACATGGAGGCACGAATAGAGGAAGGCAAAGTGTAGGAGGAAGACCCTAAGGTTTAATTACCATCAATGTGAATGATATAACTTAGCTGAAGAACGAAGTTGTGCAATGGGAGAAATGGTTGAAATGAGGACTAAACTGAAGAGTATGTTGGTGAAGATATATGATGGAATTAAGACATTTGCTTTAACTTGTGCAGTTTTGAAATGAGGCCATAGTTTATTATTGGGTTTTGTTATGGATTTTCTAAGCTATAGTGTAATATTCCTTTCATTGAATCAATTCTAGTTGAAAGGCATGGAATGTATCAAATGCAGCGTTTGACTGGCTGTCATTTATGAAATGGAATGAAGTGTGCTTGATTGCAAAAGATAAGTTTGCATAATGATAATGTTGTTTTCTAACTTACAAAAGGGGTTATACCCTAACCAAGTGGAAATGGATCTACAAATAACTATTACTCTGCGAATAATAATAGGGGCCAAACCCTAACAAAGTGGAAACGTTATTTAACTATTTGTAAACTGTGTAAAAACCAACTGGAAATCATCTACATTATGAAGTTGAACAAAATTAACTAGGCAATCATCCACATAACATCATTCTGAAAAATAGATAGTATGGCAATGGCATAGAGCTAAGCCCTCATCTTCTTCATGCTTCCTTTTATTTTAACAATAGCAACCCTCAGTTCATCAAGGCACTTGTTGCTTGGCTCTTTTTTCTTCCTTCTGTTCAAGCGTTTGCTATTACCTTTGTCATTGGTGGAAGGTTGACTTGAATGTGGAGATGCCAACTAATGAGGATGGTTGATTGACTTCTTCTGCTTCTGTCGAGTTGACCTCAGAATAGATTGACTAGAACTTACTACTTTAAGTGATTTGTCCTTCCTTGGGGTTGACCTTACAACAGGTTGGATAAAGCAACTAGCCTCGTCTAGTTTTCTAGGGCTTCTTCTGGGTCGTAGGCTTGAGCTGAGATATGCTCAGTGTTGGACGGAGTCGGTTGACTAGAAGAATCTCCTTTGGTCTTTTTTCTAGGGCTTCTTGTTAGCAATGAGGTTGAAGATAGTGTTGGCTGATTTGAAGTTTGTTGACTTACAGGAACTTAGAAATCAAATGAAAAATTTAGTTTGTGAATGAAAGGCATTAAATACAATAAAGAGAAAGAAGCAAGTTAGGTCATCAAGCTCATTTATATTACTTGTAATGTGTCAGGTGGTAGAAGAGGATGTTGGCTAACTTAAAGCATTGTATATGATAAAATGTGGGCCTAAGTTAGTTAATAATTAATAAAAACATACAAACCTTTAAAAAAAGGGATAGGGTTAAATGGTTACATTAGTTGCGCTAGAATCTACAATTCTTCTAGGCCTTCTAACTAGATTTCCTATTGGAGACTTTTTCTTCTTTTCATATGGTTGCTTTCCAAGTAAAGGGCACCCTTTAATATTGTGTCCAATCCTTTTTGCAGGTGAACAATTGATAGTGGTATTTCTCCCTCTTATCGTCTTCTGTCTACCCTCATCATCACCTCTTGTCCTATTTTGCTTAGTTGTGTCCCTTTCCTTTTTATTTTGCATGGGGGCAACGATGGAATGTCATCCATATTAGGCTAAAATTTGGTATCCTCAACTAGATAAATGAAATGACTATATGTTGTCCTGTAATTTTTAATGGAGTACCACTCGTCCACCCATTCATTCAAGTCAGCCTTAATATATGTTAGACACCTGACTACATGCTTATAAGGGATCCTAGATTTTTGTCAGCAGCTGCAGTCACAAGTTTTAGCATTCAAGTAAATAACAAAATCTAGTCCACCTATTATGAACCTAGTTTTCCTCAAAACATCTAAGGATCAAACTCCATGCCTCCCTGTCAAACTCAGCTAGCTTATCCTTTATAGAAGGAACAATCATATATGTCCACTTACTAAGTTCATCATACCTCTGAACAAACCAATAAGTGAACTTCTCTCAGATCTCCTCATAAAGCATGAAAATATGCTTATCTTTGCATGCATCAACAATGACATTATGAAAGACTCTACAAAATTAGTAGAGTTATTTAGTACCTTGGTAGTTATGTTAAATGTACGTCTGCACCATTGCTCAATTGTCTCATCTTGCACCATGTGTATGCTGCTGGTGATTTCTTCTTTAAGGATTCTATAAACCTGTGGAAGTTCACCTGGCAGTATGCATTAGCAACCCTTGACGGTAGCATGTTCAATTTGGGACTTGGGTAAAGCTTCCTATAGTTCCTCTTGTAATGAACCATGTAAATTCCTCTAATTGCTGTAGGAAAAACATCCCTTAGTGCTACTATAACTCCCTACAAATAAGTCAAAATAATGAATATATAGTATTTTAAAATATTCATAGCAAGGAAAAATTATGGCCACATCAAGAATTTACCTTGCACCTATCAACTACGAAGTGTATTCACCTCTTGACACATCCCCAATGATACCTCTTAAGCAATTGAAGAAACATGACCCCAGTTGGCCTTGTTTTCAAGAATCAACAATAGCAAATGCCAATGGTACACAATGGTTATCAGTATTAATGCCCATACTAGTTAGCAATACCCCTTTGTAGACACCTTTTAATTATGTACTATCAACCCCAATGAACTTTTTGCATCCAAACAATAATCCCTCTCTATAGGA
This sequence comes from Carnegiea gigantea, assembly GCA_029747015.1. Classification (NCBI taxonomy): domain Eukaryota; kingdom Viridiplantae; phylum Streptophyta; class Magnoliopsida; order Caryophyllales; family Cactaceae; genus Carnegiea; species Carnegiea gigantea. Next base: position 36,412 of record JAKOGI010003093.1, on the reverse strand, counting down.
ATCAAAGCATACAAACTAGGGGTGAGTAGGATCGGGTATTCGGTTAGATTTTTAAGAACTGAAATCGAACCTGGCTCTTAGAATTCGGACCCAGTCAAGACCAAGTTCGATTTCGGGTACCTAGTTCCTAAATAATTTTTTTAATTTTTTTTCTAAGTTTGCACTACGAAAATAGGGAAAAGGAGGGATTGAAAGAATGTGAGAACTAATATCTGTAGCCAAATTCTTAAAAACCAAATTATAAGACTAAATCAAACACGCAATAAGCAGTAAAGAAGATTCACATGCTGTAAAATAAATTCAAAAAATTAGAAACAATATTAATCAGAAACCCACAAATGAAGATTACAAAATGAATAAGGAACATAAAAATTATTTTAATTTAGTTGAAATGGAGAGAAAAAGACAGGGAAACTGTCAAAATATATAAAAATAAATACATAGTAAGCAACAAGGCTCATGAGGACAATAACTAAAGTTTAGAGGAAGAAATCCATAGCGGTCTAGATATATAAAGAGTATGTTGGGGATAAATTGAAAGCAAAAAAGACAAAAGGTTAAAATAGGGTAGGTAGGAGTTGGGTCTCAGTACAAAAGATACATCACTTGAGGAATAATAGTTTACTTCTTATATTTTTTCATTAAAATTCTTTAAATTTTAATCGAGTACAGGGTACTGGATTCGGATTCGGTTCCAAAATTTCAGGACCCAGTACTTAAATTTTGGAACTGGTCTAACCGGGTATAGGTTCGTACTCGTTGGGTCCAAACCAGCTCTAGGCTCGGAACCCGTTACCCGATTTTTTTTTACTCACCCCTAATATAAACATTCTATGGATCACATGCCTCAAACCTTCATTTTCAGGATCTTTCTATTTGAGGTAACAAATGGTAACAGGGTTAGAAAGCTTAATTATTTCTCTATACCTTGCTAGCAAGTTAAATCTCTCTTCATGTTTCCCCTAATTTGATCCAAAATTATTCTATTGGCTCTCCACACTGTGCTGCGACTCTTATACAACTTGAAGTTCTTCATCAAAGTATTCCTCATTCCCTTCACACTCATGTTAGGAGCCTCTTTCACATTATCACACAGTTCCCTAGGTATCCATCTATAAGTTACAACTGGGTTATCAAGAAGCCTCTTACAACTATGTCTACCTTTAATAGAACCATCATGAAGAACAGAAGCATGTATCCTTTAATTGCTATTTTTACCTTCATATTTTGCAGTGTATCTACAAGGCTCATTTTTCATTATCTTCAAACAAATTCCCCTTTTCACCATGTAATCCCTAATCACACCTAGCAGTGAAGCCTTATCTATGAACATATCCCATTACAATGTCTCAATTTTCCTAGAACTTGCTTCCCAAATCTACCCACATATAATTTCCCAAACAGATCATCCTCATCACCTGAATCTAAATCAAATATGTCATCTTCATTCACAAGAAAAGCTGGCTCACTGCTTTCTAATTCTGATTGTTGTTCACCATCTATTCCAAACTCATCCTCATCATCTTTACAGTCCTTCTATGGTTCTATTATCACATCTGTAACATGTTACTTTTCTTGCGGTTAGGAAGCAGTCAAGTCACAAACTGATCGAGGGGGCTCATTGGGCATAGGAGTGTCAAGGAAAACAGAAAGAATAGGCTGGTTAGGCGCCATTTTTCCCATCAAGTTGAAGAACAAGCGTATTTATCAGTGTTGGGGATTTTCTTTCAACATTTGAGAAGTCAATCCTCATTCTAACCTTCGAATTTTCAAATATTTTCATAGGCTACTTGAGTCTAGGTTTTTGTAAAGACTACGATGCTAACCCAAAGAACGTTGTTAGTTGTTAATTGTTAATTGTTTCTATTGTCTGTTTGCTGTTAGCTGTTTCAATTAGCTATTTGTATTAACTGTTTCAACCAATTGTTTTTAAAAAAAGGTGTTTGATAAAATTAGCTGTTTCTAAAAAATATATTTGATAAAATTCCATTTATACCCATATCTCTTATTTATCACTAAAGATGAATTTTTTTAATTAGTTGGTCACTTATTTCTTTTTCAATATGAAATAAATTTACGTAATATGTGCAAATTACCTTTACTTATATAATCACCCATTTTATTATTAGTTATTAAATTTTCTTATTGATTTATACATGACTTTTTTTTTGTCTAATTTTCTTTTCCATCTAAATTAAAAGTTATGTGATGTTTAAGGCCCATAACATAACCTTGTTTTGTTGTTCACTTAGAAAAATTTCTATTTGTTATTAGTTTAACTTTCTTTCAATATGAATTGATTTTTTTGAAGCGGGTAGAAATAGAGAATTAAAATTTGCATTATATTCCGTATTACTCTATAATTAGCAAAAATTAATGATTTTATGTTTTTAAAATACATTATGAAGGTATGGTTACTATGTATCATTGTTTAATTTGAATTTGAAGAAACAAGTAGAAACTTAGAAGAGAGAGTGTAAGAAAAATATATAGATTTTGTTTATAATATTTAATCAAAGGTAATTTAGTCTTTTATATTAAATGTCGAAGCAGCCAACTTGAAAAAGTTGCAAATGTTAGCTTTTTGAAAAACAGTTTTTTGGTGTGAAAAAGTTATTCCAAAAAGTCATTCACTAAACAAGCTAAATAGTTATTTGATTTAGTCAAACAGCCAAAATTACCCCAAAAAATCATTTTTGAGCAAAAAATCATTCAAAAAACTATCTACCAAATATCCCGTAAAAGTGGGCTGTCTTTTTAACCCACTGAAAGATGTATACAATAGTATGCAGGCAGCATTAAATGGAGAGTATTTCAGTTAATTTTGTTAATTATTTAAATTCTCACCGCATTTTTAACTCAACAAAACATTACCACAAGTTTAAGGTAGTTAAAACTAAACTGGGAGGACAAATTAATTAACTCTCCACAGCCGGGGATGGAATATGCAAACAAAATCCTAAAATTCGATGTCCACTTCAGTCCGCCGAAGGCTTTTGGAAGAATTTGTTCAATGAAAATGGAGACAACCATCTGCAGCGTTCATTCTTTCTCCCTCTTCTCCAGCGCCAATTCTTCGATTTCGTTAACTGACACAAAACTCAGCATTACAAAACATCCTTTATGTGCTCACCCCATCTCATCTTCAGCAATAATCAGCTATGCCCACAAGCACAAAAGCCCCCCTCCTTCCTCTAAGCCCAAAACAGTAGATAACAGCCGTTGTCGCCATCGAACAGGTAAATTCTGGGGAAAAGCCTAATTTCTTTCATGGGTTGTGCAGTTTTGATTTCAATAAAAGAAGTGGGTATTTCTTTTATCTTCATCTTCCATTGTGATTTTGTTTTCGGTTGAATATTTGGTGATTTTCAGGTCCGCTTGAACCTCGTGAGAAAAACGAGAAGCTAAATTTAGACGTTTCACCTCATAGAGCGGGTAAGCTCCAATTTGTTAGAAACGAAACAGTTGTATTATTTGCTAAGTTAGCGGCAGAGTATCTCTTCTTCAAGTCATTTCACATAGCATATGCCATTTCTAAATATGCCACGTTCATTCGCAGCTTCGGATAAATAATATCGTGAAGCCAAGAGCATAGCATGAAATTTACCATGTCCCATGCATTAACCTCGGAAAAATCTATATCTTGTCTCTGGAGGTGTGTTAGATTTCCTTCAATGAACCCAGCTTATTCTTTGCTTTTAGAGTTGCCTTCACAGCTCTCTCCCACAAATTAAAATTTTAATATCACGGCTGTTATCAACAACCCGGGTCTTTTGGATGGGTGTAAATACTATGGAGAATGAGGCTCAATCACAAACATCTTCTTCTCTCCTACCCCAGTCATCGTTGATAATAGATTGGCTTGATGATTTTGATATCAAGGCTTTGATACCATGAAACAAAATAGCGAGATAAAGGAGAGGAAATATGATTGAGTAAATATGTGGAAGAATTCCTCTCATTCATTTGCCTATCAACTGTGCCTGCACACTGATTATATACACCAAGACCTTCACCTAACTTGCCGCCTAAGACTCCTCATCATACAATAATTAGGGTAGGCAACGTAACAATTCTAGTTACACAAAAATAGGAAACAAAATAATACAATTATTTTGTTTCCAACGTTGGGAAGAAGAGGTTTGTGATTGAGCCTCATTCTTCGTACTATTTACACCCATCTGAAGGACCTGAGGTGTTGCTAACGATTGTGATATTTGATGGAAAAAATTTTGATTTGTGGGAAAGGGTTGTGAAGACAACGCTAAAAGTGAAAAACAAGTTGAGGTTCATCGAAGGAACTCTAAAACGCCCCACAGAGACCAAAGATAAAAGATTTTTCAGAAGCTAGTGCATGTGACATGATAAATTCCATGCTATGTTCTTGGCTTTTCAATATTATTTATCCGAACCTGCGTATGAATGTGACATACTCAGAAATGGCTTATGCTACACGGAACGACTTGAAGAAGAGGTGCTTGGTGGTGAACTTACCAAATAATACAACTATTTTGTTTCTAGCACAATCGTAGTGAAGAAAAGAGCTTATAGAAGTGATTCATGAATGTGTTTCTGATTCGTGTAACTCTTTTAGTTCAATGGCGTATTCTATATGGGGCAGCTTAGATTTATGTATCTAGTTCCTGAATTTGTAATTTGTCTTATGAGGCATCAACATTTATTCTCAGTTTTGGTACTGTTCTTAATTGTTAATTGGTAAAGGACTTGAAAATTGTGGGTTTTTCTTTTCTTTTTTTTCCCTTCTTAATGAGTAAAAACATGACCGTACTTTATCTAGTCGTCTAGCTTGAGACAGATGGCTTATTTTACTATTATTTTGTTTCTGGCAAACGGATTAGATAAGCATCTTGCTGAACTATCTTGTGCTACATTACCTTCTTGAAGTAGCTGACTTCGTGCATTTACAATTAGTGGTCTAATGTACGTATGCAATTTGGTTGTATGGCAAGATTGTTTACTTTTGCCCTCCCTGCATTTGGCCCTGATTAGAGAGTGGTGCATCAAGAGGGTTGTTTGGTTTCTTTTATTTGTTGTTGTGATAAGCACCATTAACTCAAAGGGGCTGTTTCACTTATTGCTCATTGGTATTGAAACTACCTTGGATTACTTGTTTAGATTAAGAAACTATGTCTTGTGCATTTGGTAAGGCCACGTACAGCTGAACGTCCTTAGACCCCACGAGTTGCAGGGTCCATGTTTAGATGTGCTGGTGGTTTTTTCATGTGAACAGGGCCAATGATATGTCATATGTGATCTATTGATTAGCGGTTTGTTATGTCCACTCCGTTACTGGGTTCGGCAGATTATGTGACAGAAACAGGGAAGGAAGGATTTCTTATTCACGTGATTTCCTTTTTTGTGCGTTAATTCAGTGGCTGCTGCAAGGTTGATGCGAATAGAACTTGGAGGTGCCTTTGCTGATCTTCTGAATGAGAAAGGAAAGGGTTCAGGGGATAATGAGATGGCATATGTTGAAAGATCTCTAGGATTCCGCACCAAAGACTTAGACGAAAGAGATCTTCGATTGGTATTTTCCCTCGTTGTTTCTGCACCTCCTATGATAACCTAACTTCTCTTTTGATCTATATAAGTAGAGTTTTAGCGTTCAGAAATAGTATACTGAATTGTAGCTTTTATGTATTCCTGGAAGCAATTGGGAATTGGTTCCAAGCTTGAATGCTATATATTGCATACAGCTGCCTTCTTTAGGTTCCCTTTAATTGGGACTTGATACAACATGTACAAATCTAAGATATTGAACAAAAAGCAGCACAACATAGTATTGGTTTACAAAATAGAAGAGATGGTTTCTGATTGGACTTTTGATCTTCTAGGTTACTGAAATTGTTGGTGGTACTATCCGTTGGAGGAGATACCTGGATTATGTTCTTCTTTCTTTGTGCCACGATGAGAGAACTTTTAGAAATATTGAACCTCTCCTCTTACAGGTATTTCGCTCAACATTTTGTCTATTATGGTTGCCCTTTCATTCCATTTATTATGTCAGGTATTGGCATCCACAGCCTCTGTGTGGGTCGGTTTTTTTTTTGGGGGGGGGGGTTGTGTGTGTTTTGTACAAGTTTCTTTGAGCTGGACTATTTTGAAATGACTTTTAACCCTCTGGCTGGCGTTATAAAAAGACCAAAATCAAGTGATTTGTTTGACCGGAAATAATGAATTGACCAGTTCCCCTGGACATAATAAATTGATGAGTTCTCCTGCATATGCTCTACTGAAAACAGACAGAAATCTCAAAGAAAAATTTCTGAAGTCTTGAAAATTTGAACATTTAAACTTAATTGCTCTCTCCTATCAAGCAGTCCCAGCCCCCCTTAGACACAAGTGTTAGAGGATAAACCCATTTCTAGACCTTCAACCATCAGCTTAAGCT
>JAKOGI010003093.1:15000-25000 GCA_029747015.1 Carnegiea gigantea | reverse complement strand
GACTATAGAGTATTAACTTTTTTTAGATGTCAAAATTGGTTGTGAATCAATCCATCTTACTATTGTTTTCATGCCGTGGAGACTTCTCCGAACTTGCTATTGGTTCTTACTGCAGAATGTGAAGCTTGCAAAGTATGCCCTTAGACCAGGTGCAGGCAACATGGTGAATGGCATTCTTCGGAATCTGGTCTCAATGAAGGTTTGTTAGTCATCGCTAAATTAGATTTTTTGTCAAATACAGAAGAGTACTATTTTGAACTATGAAAGTTCATTAGTCTTCTAGCCTTGTGAGCCAATGGTGACTTGCTCTGAATTGGCTGCACTAGCCAGAGAACTTCTGTTGTACAGAGTTCAGCTACGATGATATTGTTGAAGCCTAAGCCATTTCTCTTGGCAGGATAATAACTCCCTTCCTTTACCCAAGTTGGATGGTGATGACCGCATGCAAGCTCGTGCCCTTGCTACCATTTATTCCCATCCAGTTGTGAGTTTGTAACCAATTACTGTACTCCTATTTTCTTGTCTATACTTCTTTTCATGACAGTTTGGAGTATTTTCATTAGTTAATGATTGGGTAGTAATGTCTGCTTCTCTGCCGTCTTCCACCCCCATAGAAGTGATTTATGGCTCTGGTTATTGCACATAGTGAATCCTAAATATCATGCTTTGAAGCTATACCTTGCTCACCAATCTCTGCCTTTCTTTGACGCTATATCCACAGTGGATGGTAAGACGGTGGACAAAGCTTCTTGGACAAGCAGCAGCTGTTAAACTAATGATGTGGAATAACACTGATCCCAGTTTCAGTTTGAGGTATGTCGATTTATCTCACCACCAGTGATGCTAAATTATTGTATTCTACAGCTACTGAAACATGCGAAGCCCATGTCCTTGCTGAATTGGCCTTCTTTGTAACAGGGCTAACTCTGGGAAAGGATTTTCTCGGGATGACCTCATTATGAAGCTCAATATGTTGAAGGTGGACTGTTACCTGGAGAAGCTGTAGTGAGCCCCCCCCCCCCCCCCCCCCCCAAACAAAAAATTCTATGTATGTAACAATACTTACCCTACAGGTTCCACACGAGCCTTCTTTGCATTTGGATGATTTTGTCCGCATCAGAAGTGGAATGCAGGTGCTCTCTTGGTGCAATTGTCTTAATTTGGAGTCTCTTTGACTGGCGATTATAGATACTAATCTTATCTTCTCATATAGCAGATGGTAATTCAAAATGGATTTCTCAAAGAGGGTTTGTGTTCGGTCCAGGATGAGAGTGCAGGTCAGCAGTTCAATGTTAATGCTATTTTCATGGTATAGTTGGAGATGGAATGATAGTGCCATTCATGATATTCTGATAATGACTGCTAGCTCCTTGCTGTGCACATCTGCTCCTTCACGGGCGAAGTCCATGTAAACTGTTGTCTTGCTACCACATTGATGAACAAGCCATCCTTGCGCTTGGCTTAGGACTATCCAAACTGTCTGGTCATATGTCATTCTGACCTTGGGTAAAGGTGTCACCTATGACTAAAAGTGTCCAAGTTGCCAATTCTCTGAAATGTTTGCACATTTTTGGTCTAAATTCGAGTGTCTAGTCTCACACTCATGTTGGAGTGTTTAGTGTCTAACATAAGCTCTTGAGTTGAAATGTAAGGGTCTGAGTAGGCATAGATAAGTCCTGATGATTCAGCAAAATACCTTGGATAACAGCCTCACTCTCAAATCACAAACTTTGCTGCAGGTCTAGCAGTTTCTGCTCTGGATCCACAGCCTGGTGATTGCATTATTGACTGTTGTGCTGCTCCAGGTGGAAAAACACTTTTCATGGCATCTTGCTTGAGGGGCCAAGGTAGGAGAATATAATCTCTGCCTAAGAGTTTTTAATTGCCAATAACTGGGTTCTGTTTGTAAATGACATAGTGCTTTAGGTAGGATATCGGCAATTGATGTAAATAAGGGCCGTCTTCGGATCCTTGGAGAGACAGCCAAGCTGCAGTGCCTTGATGATGTGATCACTTGTATTCATGATGATCTTCGTTCTTTTGCAGTAAGTTTTACTGAGAATGAGATTCCCTTTGACTGCTAGCTTTGTTTAGCTGAAGCAAATACGTCTACTCATTTCAGGACAAAAATCAGTCAACGTTTGAGAAAGTTCTACTGGATGCGCCGTGTTCTGGACTAGGTGTACTATCCAAAGTAGGTTCTTTTTGTTCTGGTTTGCCTGAGACATTTGAATCCTTGCTTTTGTTCCAGTTTGATTGCTTGTTCTGGACTAGGTGTACTATCCAAAGTAGGTTCTTTTTGTTCCGGTATGCCTGAGACATTTGAATCCTTGCTTTTGTTCCCGTTTGATTGCTTGTTCATTCGACTGCTGTTCATTTTGAAGAGACCGGATTTGCGCTGGAATAGACGGTTAGAGGATATGGAAGAGCTAAAGAAGTTGCAGGATGAGCTATTGGATGCTGCTTGCGAGTGAGATCATGAGCTGCACTTCCTATTAGTCCATGCATTTTTTCGTCTTTGCATCCTAGTGTGTTGCCTGTTGCTAAACCCCTCCCTCCTTCTAAATCAGGTTGGTTGGAACAGATGGGGTGCTCGTGTACAGTACCTGCTCCATAGATCCTGAGGAGAATGAAGAGAGGATCGCTGCATTTCTTCTTAGGCATCCGGTACGGGTTGCTTTGATGGTTGTTCAAAACAGTAGAATTTGCAGCTCATATAAGCTGTTGTTTGCATCCTCATTTTTCTGCATTTTCACTTTTATTTACTTATTTCTTTATTGGTGCAGGAATTCCAAGTTGATCCTGTTCATAGGTATGTTCCTTCTGAGTTCGTAACCGAACTCGGTTTCTTTCGTTCATGCCCGGTCAAGCATTCAATGGATGGAGCTTTTGCTGCACGTCTGGTAAGGCGGTGATAAACAATTGGAGAAATCTAGTAATGAGCTGGTCCCTTACCCTATGACTATGAAGGAGTTTCTGAAGCTCTGTTCTCGCTAGCCATAATGAACAAGCAGAAACAGGCTTATGAGGTAGTCCTGGAGACATGCAACTTCTGACCAATTTATTGCATTCTTCATTTTGGTTTCTTGGAGAATTTCTTTGCATTCCTTTTTCTTTTTCTTTTTCTTTTTCTTTTTTGGGGGCATGGGAAGTCGGTTAACGATCTAAAATTCTTGTTTTATTGGAAATAATTCTACTCTGGAATTTTCTGCTTTGACAAGACGAGCAACCATGATGTCTTTAACGTGTGATTAATCACAGCAATCCTAGCTTTCAGAGATTCACTCAGATGCAGATGTCCCCTTTAATTTCCGTCTGTCTGTCTTAGTTAGTGCAGCAGGGATCGAAAAGCCTTGCCTTCTAGAGTGAGCACGGCACAGTATGCGTGGATATGTTTTCAAGGATGGATTTGCAGAGTCAAGGATGTGCTTACTCACAAGATCGGGAAAAAGAGGTGGAAGCAAGGAAGGATCAAATTTTTGTGATACATCGTCCTACGGGCTGGATATTTGTTGGTTGTTTGGGAGGGAAGGGGGTGAGTGGGATTGAGGTTGAATGCCTCTGGGCTCTGACTTCTGATATCGGTGAATTGTTGATCGGCCACCCAGTGGAAATTTACTGTAAAATACCTGGCTTTGGTCAACTTTCATCTGAGACGTTGAGCCAAAATTATTAGTGCCAGTTGTTGTACTTGTTTTTCACTGAAATGAGATCCACTGCATTTGCGTATGGTAGTTATCAGATTTGTACCGTTTCATTCTTAAAAATAGAAAAAGTTTGCACATAGCTGCTGCATTGAAACGCTTTAACACTAGCAGGTAATGGATAGGTACTACATTGAAACGCTTTATACTCTTACTATTTCTTTAGTAAGCTATGATATTTATTTAGTAAGTTATAAAATATATTTAGTGATTCATATGATTCAATGAATAATACTAATTATTTCGAATTAAAATGAGCGAGTAAACAATACAATACACAGTTGCACATTCTTCTTTATATTTTGAGGCATGACATTGTCTTAATGAGCTCTTTTATAAGTTTTGATGAGTTATAGTATATATATTTAGTGAGTAATACTATATATATAGATTGATAGATTGACAGAGAGAGAGAGAGAGGAACCAACTTAGTTGAATAGAGTAAATAATAAAAAGTCAAGCAAATGAAGTGTTAAAAAATTAAATAATAGCCTAAACTATTTTTTTTAAAAAAAGAACAAAGGAAGATGAGAAAACGAAAAAAATATAATATATGTTTAGTGAGCAATACTTTATATTTATCTACTAATATGTTATCTTTTGATTAACTCAAATATAATATTTTTTATATACACAAGAATGACATACTTGAAAAGTTTCAATCACTTATGCTCTTACTATTTCTTTTAGTAAGTTATGATATTTATCTAGTAAGTTATAAAATATATTCAGTGATCTATATAATTCAATGAATAATACTAACTATTTCGAATCAAAATGAGCAAGTAAACAGTACAATACACAGTTGCACATTCTTCTTCATATTTTAAGGCATGACATTGTCTTAATGAGCTCTTTTATAACTTTTGGTGAGTTATAGTATATATATTTAGTGAGTAATACTACATATATAGATAGATAGATTGACACAGAGAGAGAGAGGAACCAACGTAGTTGAATAGAGTAAATAATAAATAAAGTCAAGCAAATGAAGTGTAAATAAATTAAATAATAGCCTAAACTATTTTTTTAAAAAAAAAGAACAAAGGAAGATGAGAAAACGAAAAAAATAATGCCTAAACCTTGTGCTTGAGCAGAATCGTACCCAACACCCGTAGGAAGCCAACCAATCAACAAACCACTGGAATACCTTTAGTGACGGAGATTTGCTGCACGTGGAAATAAATATAGACAAGATTAAGAGGAGAAAATGTATTGCCCACCTGATAGTACACAATAATTTGCGCTATATCCTGCCACAATTCGTTACCTTCATTGTCAAAACAAATTCCCGTTCTCAAAAGACAACCCTATCAATCAAGCAATAGAAAAAACAATAAAAAATTATATTGATCAAAACTTTTTGACTATTACGTACAAATGGAAAATTGATTGATTTTTTTAGCACACCAGACACCAGGTCACGTCTTTACCCACTCTTTACCCATTCTAAATTTCTTCGAAGAAAAGAAAACAAAAAAAAGAAGTTCCATCATGTAAGAATTCCCAACTTTTTCATTACCCTAACAAACAAACCGTTAACTATCTTCAACTCTTCATCCCCCATTTCTCAACCGCTTAAGTATGACCTTCGCCTGCTCGTCACCAATTTGGTATTGTTGAGGGCTGGGATACTGATTTCCAAACATCCGGACCTTTCTTCTTGTGTTTCCTCTCTCCGATTCCAAGGGTTTGACTCTGAAGGGATGAGATACTGCTATGTTGCAAAGTAACTTTTCAATAGAATTCAACACTTCAAATGCATTTTCTTATACCCAAAGATTGTGTCTTCAAAGACAATTAAACTAAATCGACATGTCTCTTTTAAGGAATGTATTATTATAGACATGTGAATCTTTTCCTCATACTATTTTATGAAACAATGATTGTAAAAAATCGAGCGATCAATGTGAGTAAAAGTACTTTCTTAGAATGTAGGTTGTATTTTGACATTGAGATTTCTATTTGTTTGCATTGAATATATCTCGTAAGTGCATTATGGCCGATTAATTAATCAATTCTTCTCCTTCTTGCGACAACAAACTAAAAGGTAATGACCATGTCTTTGCCCGTTCTAAGAACATTTTTCAAAGAAAAAATAATGCTTGCTAAAGATTGCTTAATGTATAATTACACACAGAATTCTTGAGAAAATGGAGTAATTAGTAAGTCATGGTTATAGTTTACTCAACCTAAAAGAAAAAACAATGAACATAGATGTTAGCTTATACTCTCTCCGTTCGATATTGGTCTTAAATTTTGGAAATATATTAAAATAAGTATTAAACATTGTTTGCATTGTGGAAATAAATATTCAACCAATAAAAAAATAGAGAAAGGTCTTGCAAAAAAGAACGTTGACAATCAAATGGGACTAAGAAAATGAATGTCTTTGACAATAAGTATGAGGTAAAATTCTGCCATAATTGAAACGATTTTCAACTATTATAGTTGAGAAATCGTAACACTTAATGTAAGCAAAAGAGATCTGAACTGTTGAAATTAATTATCGACAAGTTAACCTATTATACAATAAGTATCAACGCTTAAGACTCGTGTCATTCTCCCTCTCACCTCAAACATTGCTGGCTTTGCTTAACTTTGCTTCATGACTCTTCTTCTTATGCTTCTGAAGTCCTTCTGGATAAGTAGAACATGATTTACCGGTCCCAAAGAAATTGTTGTTTCTTTTCAGAAATTTTCTGGAAAATATAGGATTTTTTTGCGTAAATTTGTTTAAACTGACGCCAATCTGATGAATTTGTACTAAAAGATCTAGCGGGGGTATTCAATGGGCTCGTATTGGTCTTGCATGTCTGAATTGTTGGAGCATTGTCGTAAATGGGTTGAACCTAGACGTGGGTTCGGTGGAGATTAGGTCAATATCTAAGGCTTTTTGGACTGGGTAGCCATTGCTCTTGAATTCTTCAATTTCACCACCCAAAAGACCTCTTCAATGGTGGCATATAGCACCGCAAGCGTCTTTTATCTCTCCTGTGCATCCACCTACACCTCCAAGTTAAGTTCTAGAATAAGGACTCTAACAATTCTTTAGCTCATAGCAAATTCTAGCCCATATCCAATTAAATTATTGTTCGAAGAAGTTTATTGGAAATTTATGGAGACTGCAGAGCAAGAATTCTTGATCGAAGATGACGAGAGAGAACACATGGAGAGGACATGGGGAAGGGAGGAGATAGTGGGTCGCTGGGTCATTGGAAATTTGTAACTGCAACCACCCCCCCTCAACAAAGGAAAGGAACAAATGGGAGAAAAAAACATTAAGAAATAAGTAGCTGGTTGTGAGAACGGACATAGAAGGTTTTTCTAGAACCAATGAACAACTGAGTTTTTCTCCAATATCAAACAGTTCATGAAGGAATTAATATAACAAATTAAGCGTAAACGAATTTACCTTAATAATATCGAACCTTGGTTTAAATTACTGATCGTAGAAAGAATTCATAATACGGAGAATCTTTACAATTCAACAGTCTAAGAGCCCTAAATTTTTGTACAGAAAACTCACTCCAGAGAACCCTCAATGTTTCTCTGATGATTTTTCTCATAGATCGAGCCCCCTTTTTATATTCAACGGACAGTTGAGGAACTAGAGTTTCTAAGGAACTTAAGTAGCCGACTTATTGGGCTTGCACCCCTTATGAGTGTATCATGCCTTGAGTTCAACAGTTCATATGATAACTAATTATGATAATTGGAAAAAAAAAAAAAAGTTAACTATGGAAGAATCTTCGAAGTATGAGATGGCCGCTAGAATAAGAGCTCCTAGAGAATTAGATCCATCACGAACTTTAGTTATAAACAGGTAAGGGTTTCTCAACAGGAACCTTACAAGTTATGACCCTCAATGGCCTCGCGAGAAAACACAATTTAGGTTCTTATATGATACATCTAGTTATAAGGGAGGGCTATAATTTGTGGCTGTCAAGAATTCTAATCCCATCTACGTTTAAGAAATCCCCAATGAACAAAAAATCGTTGAATATGCAGCTCAGCATTTTGGATATATGAGATGGGACAAATTTCAATCTTAATTTGATTATGGATAGGAGCTTTGTAGATGTTCAACCCTGGGGACTAAATTAGTCTAAATGTCTGATAAGTCGATGGCTGTGGTTCCAGCTGAAAGTGAAAATGTAAATTTCTGGAGCCAAGTCCAAAACATTTTTTTATTTCAAAGTTTCTACATGAAAGGATGTCGATCCCGTGATACAATACCTAATTCTAACAGGTTAAGGATTTCCTTAGGATAATTGCGAAAGGATTGGGACTCCTAGAACCAGGCCCACCGCAAATGTTCATGCACAAAGCGTAATTTGCTCCTCCCAGATTCGAACCCGGGAGGGGTGAGTAGACGAGGGCAGTCCTAACCACAGGGACTGGGAGCTCTTCGGCACAGGTATATGTATATATATGTATATATATAGAGCATATAATATATATATATATATATATATATATATATATATATATATCGACACACACCTCTGTGTGTGCGCATGCGCGTCTTTATGTATATATGGATATATGGGGCCTACTCAGGCGAGATGAGCTACTTTACAATATGAGTAGGAGGAATGTATGGAGGTGTTGTCTGCTTCTCACTCAGAATTGATCACCAAAAATAGTATTGATGATCACTAAAACTAGAATTATTGATCAATAATTAAGATTTTAAGTAAAAACATATATTATTATTTTTAATGAAAGTAAAGTTCAAATACATCAAAATTAAAGCTCTCCTAACTATAATTAAGGATAGACTTGTTAGTTTGGGTAGATAGGTTAAATATAGATTGGACATATTCGGGTTTGAGTAAAAAAACAGGTTGGGTGTATTTCAATTTTGTGTAAAAATACGAGTCAGATATATTTCAGGTCTAGAGAAAATACGGGCGGGTGCATTTCAATTTTACAGGTTTCGAATCGACCCAACGAGTCTAGAGCATCATTTCTGTGAGTTATTTCTCTTTTGGCAAAATTTAAAACTCTGCGTATGTATTACTTAAAATTGTGTATTTGATTAAAAAGCATTATAATTGTAATTTCCTAAAAGAATATTAAAAATATGCTAACTTTTCATTACAAAATGTGACTTTCATGTATGGATGGGCAAAGAGCTGAGTTCGCTTTGGGTTGGATGGGTCGGAGCGTACATTAAAATAGGGCTAATAATGCGTCAGGTCATTTATGGGTCAGTTCGTCTAAAGCATGTTGACGTGTTAGAGTGGTTCGACATATTAACAACTCTCTTAAGAATTCGATATTTTTGTTAACTAAATTACCGTTATCTAATCAGATATACTTTATTAGTGGGTTGATTATAACATGAACACAGGTTGGCTAATTGTCTAATACTAACATCATAGTTTGTGGCCAACTAAATGGAAACCAATCGAAAGGATATTGGAGAAGTACAAGATATTACAATTATCTTTTTTTGTAACATCCAAATTTTAGACTATTATAGAGTAACATTATTTAAAATATAAGGAGACGTATTTTGCTTCACTAAAAAAATAATGATAGATTTGCACATTTTAAATATATTTGTCTTATTCTAAATTGATTTTCTTGAGACCTAATAATTATTGTACACCATTTCATACCCATTGATTAAAGTTGTGCCATTTACAAGTTGCATATGATATTAGTTTATGAGAATGAATTTGGAAAAGAAAAGACATTTATTGTTTAACCTGATAAGGATGTGATAATTATATAATGTCTCTCTAGAAAATTCAATATAATGAATAACCATTACTATTAATAGGAAAAAACTAAGAAAAATTAAAAAACAAGGGTATAATATTCGGGATGAGCTGACGGGTTCAGGTTCGGGTAAGGCTTGACCCACGAATTTGTAGGTTTTTCGAGTTTGGCATTAAAAACAAACTAAAACTACAATTTGAGGTCAGCTAATCCAAACCTCTTTATGGGTAAATTACTAAAGCTCATAATAATATCACCTTTAATAATAATAATAATATTAGCAAATGAAATAATAACAATAATAATAGTAACAATAATAACAATAGTAATATTATTATAAATAACAATGACAACAACAACTATAAAAATTATAATGATAATGACATTAATAATAGGAACAATAAAGCTAACTATGTTAAGCCCTACAATAGCAATAATAACATCAATACCATTGATGAAGATAATAATGACAATAATAAAAAGAAGACGTGATATAACTAGGAAACTAAAATTGATTTGTGCACTTAAACTAATAATTGTGATGCTTAGATAATTAAGAAAAG
>JAKOGI010003093.1:0-10000 GCA_029747015.1 Carnegiea gigantea | reverse complement strand
ATATATATATATAATATAGACGCACACACACACATCTAAATATGTACGTGTATGTTTACAATCTATATATATATATCATGTATAATCAATTATCTACATATATGTAGATATATGGTATATATATATATGTATATTATGGCAATATATATATAGTATATATATGAGATAGAGATATATAGATATATATATACTTACCATATATATATAGATATATATATATATATAGAATATATCTATTATATATAATCAAGATATATTATACTATATATTTATGTATGCATATGTACACGCACCGGACATGCACACACGCATGGATATATACATACTATAATATATAGATATCTATAAATTATATATGTATATATATATATATATATATATAGTATTATATATAATGATATATATGTTATATATATAGATTATATGTATATATATATATATATGTATATATATATTCATATATATATATATATACTTAGATATATATATAATATATATAATATATATATATAATATATTATATATATATATGCATATGTATGTATGCATAATATATATGATATATAATATAGATATTATATATATATATGATATCTATACTATATATATATTAATATATATATATCTATATATTATATATATATATACATGTTTATGCATATGCATATCGCATATATGCTATTGCATGTAAGTCTATTGTATGCATGTATGTGTGTGCGCATATTACATGTAAATATATATACAGTAGACATACGCTCACCACCAGTGCACACTGAGTATATGCATAGAATATATACAGATATGTATATGTGGAGTGGTGTGCTTGTGTGTACAGAATGTACACACACATTTAGAAGATAGAGATTATTATATATATATAGATATAGCTATATATATCTATGTGTGGTGTGTGGGTGTGTGTGTGGTGTGTGGCTGTGTGTGTGTGTGGGTGTTGTTGTGTGTATATATTACATATGTGATATGTGTATATATATATCTATATATATGTTATATATAATATATATATATAAGATATATATATATTAGTATATATATATCAGATATATATTCTATATATATACACACACACGCATATAAATATATAATATATATATATATATATATATATATATCTATGAGGTATATTATATATGTATATGTATATATGTATATATATGTGTTTGTATAAATATATATATATATATATATAGTATATATATATATATATATATAGGATATATATATATATAATATATATATATATATATATATATATATTGTATCTTGTTGGTGTGTGTACATATATATGTTTATATATATATATGTGTGTGTGTGTGTGTTGTATGTGTATGTGTATATATTGATATATATATATATATATATATATATCTATATATATATATATATACTCTATATATATAATAATTATATATATAATATATGATAATGTATATATATTATGAAATCTGACTATATATATATACATATATATATGTATGGATATAAACCATACCTATATATATATATATATAGATAGTATATATATATATAATAATATATAATAGATATATATTTATATATATGCATATACAGGCATATATACCATTACTATACGGCATAAATATTAATATATATTTGTATATATATACGTATATATACATACATATAGAGATATATATATGTATATATATATATACTATATATATATATATATATATATATATCATATGTGTATATATAATAGATATATACCTATATATATAGATATGTTATATATTATATATATATATAATAATATATACCTATCTATATGTATATATATATATATATATATATATATATAGATATCAATATATTATATATATATATATATATATATTATATATATGTATATATATGCATATCCGAAGTACTGGGGTTTCACATCCCAAAATATGGCTAACTTCAGCTAAAAGGCAATTGGCTAATAAGATGGGTGGCTCACATGGCCATACCGAGCGACTTATAAACAATATGCATTACATGCACTAGAGTGCTTTGTGTACATACGTTTACAACTCGAGGGATACATTGGTTTGCATTATTTAACCAGTAAGGCCACTTTTATATGTACACATATATGGCACCTTTTGAAACAAGGGTAGACTGCAATTAGGCATAAGTGAATCGACTTCTACTTGTCGTAATGAACGCCTGGGAAAAAGGGGAAATGATAATGGGGTGAGCAACCACACGCTCACTGAGTATTCCCCGACTCCTTAAAAACCAAGATAGTTGCAGGCAATAATACCAATAATAGTCACATATCATGCATTTGTGCATTACTATCATATTAGGCAATCGTAGTCCCCAAAGAAGAATAATCACCCATAAACTTCATAGTTGCCACTCAAGCTCATTTCTAAGCCCTTGATAACCAAACTTTCTTAATAAACAAGCATTTAGGCACATAAGCAAGTAAGCAATGAGGACAAAGTAAAATGCTTTCAAATATGCATTTGAAAACGCAGTGACTCATGTTATGTTCAAAGAGTTGTTCACAAATCGCATTAGCTTCTTCAAGGCTCATATACTCTTTAAAATTTGATGAAATACCCATGTTGGTAATAATTCAAAGCTTTTCTCATTTATCTAGAAAATATCTTCTCTTTTTAGGCATAAGATCTCATAACGTGGTAATTAGGGGAGATCGTCACTCGCCCTATATGAGGTCGTCACTCACGCATCAATTATCCTCGGGGCATAACATATTTTGGACCATTACTCTCGTCAGGGTCTTCTAGGGTTTCCCCTTCTAGGGTTTCCCCTTCTAGGTCTATCTCTCTAGGCATTAGGGTTGCCGTAAACCGGATCTACTCCCTAATCATTTGTCCACTCAAGCACCAATCTTAGCCATTCTCATAGGTTATCAAAAGAAGTCACTATCTCATAATAAGTTTCGCCTTTAAGTGAATCATAAATCATTTCTCTTTAATAGTTGCTTACTTTATTAAAATCATGCTTATCTAGTAACCCATAACCCTACTAATGGTTTATGGTTCTTTCATTTTCAACATAAAAAGTTTCTTAAAATCATAATGAGTTTACTAACTCGCAATTCGAAACTTAAAGTAATTGGCTAGCATATAATTCAAACTAAGTTTCATAATAAACTGATGCAACAACCGTTCTATGGCAACATTCTGCTTATTCTACAATTCTCCAAACTGACTGATTAGTAAAATTATGCATCAATTCAATTTGCGAGAAGCCCGAAACCAGTATCATGATATTAATATCCCATTTTTAGTTCTAATTCCTCCAAAACGGATTACTAACTCAGATTCAAACATGCACCAACTAAGATAAGTGAAATTCGTTGGATATTAATACTAATTTAGGAGGAGAGAAACACCCACCTTGATCCAAGCTAAGGACTCATTCAAAGGGCTTTGGGCTCGACTTTGAGTGCTGAAAAAACCTCAATTCCTCGACCCTTACTCACTGCCGTGCGAACAGATCCCAAAACCGTCCGACCCTTGCTGCAACCACACCCAATCCCACGTAAAACAAACCCCAATTCAGCCCAAACTTCACTCACTGGCTTGAGGTTGTGATGGATGCTTGAAGCTGTGAATTTACTCCCAATTTATGGAGGATTCAAAGCAGCTAGAAGCTAGATTCCATGGCCAAGCTTCGGCTGTCATTTGGGGCTTTCAATCGCAGCCTAATTCAACCGAAATCGTGCTGGGTCATTTTAAATTTTGCCCAGATTTCATACCCAAGGTTTGTTAGTTGTTAGGAAAGGTGAAATCCGAGGAATTTGGTGCTGAGTGAGGCAAAATCGAGAGGTTTTTGGAGCTTTCATGGCTGTGGGTATGAAGGGGCAACGCATGAGGAAGAAGGAGAAGAGAAAGAGAGAGAGGTGAACTGGGGGGGGTCATGACAGGAGGAAGAAGAAAAGGGCCAGGTAGAATTACAAAAATACCCCTCCTTTCTCTCTATCTTTTTCTTTTTTTGTTCAAGCTTGCTCACTAGTTAACACCGCTAGTCTGATTTCGTACTTCATGCTCTAAACTGAAATCGATAATACAATCTCTCATCGATTAATTATTCCCAAATATATCAAGGTTTGATTTAATAAACCTCGAAACTAATTCTAAGGTTAACAATCTAACTGTACTCGGGTTCCTACTCAATTTAGTACCCGTTAATAACCTTTAACGCTTATTTAAAATCATCGAGGAACTTTCAGAACTAATAATAGTAATCAACAATAGTATTCTTTTAATCAAATTATCATTCACGTAAGTACATTAGTAATAATTTAACTTATATAGTTAATAAAAATACGATTTTATAACGTAAAAAGGCAATACAATCAGTTTAACGAAAAATAAAGAATGCGGGTGTTACATTCTTCCCTCTTAAAAGAATTTTGTCCCCGAAATTCCCAAGCTAAGTTCAATCGTACCTAGGATGTGCACACACGTGATACGATCTACACAACTTGCATTAAAATCCAAAATCTTGTTTTACAATTAATTCAAATCGAAAAAGAGGCTTATGGTATCCAGTCTCCTCCTCACCAATCCTCTTCGAGCAGCTACTCATTCTATTTAGGCGCCGAGGGCAATCATATAGAAGAGGGGTAAATGAGTTGGCATGGAAAACCATGTTAAGCTTGTTTTAAAAAGAAACACAGACTTTCAATTATCTAGATTCAATCCGCATAGTAAACAACGCTTCTAAATATATGCATCGTTATCATCGGCATCTAGAGGTAGGAAAATTGGGCAATGACACCTCAAAATCATATACAGGTGGTTTCATTCTAAAACATGAACTCAAGTCCCTTTTAGGATCACAACGGTTAACATGGAGATTCCTACAACACATTAGAGTAATTAGAACATCGCATATCATCACATAGCATCATTTAAGTACAATGGCATCACATAGAATCAGCAATTCAACATTCTCAAGCCTAGGAATCATAAGCAATATGAAACCATCTAATACGCATACAGTGAGTAATTTACAAAATGAAAGCTTATGCAACTGACATTCCTATGCTTATACATGGATAAACTACATAGAAGTACCCTCAATTTAGTGTAAACTATTTTAAGGACCCTCGATTTTTAAAACTAAATATAAGATACCTTGTCTTTTGTAGTAACTAACAGAAAGGACCCTCAAATTCTTATTTGAGCTATTTTCTAGACCCTGGCACTATTCTGTTTTGCAAAGCACGCCCAAAAACTTTTCATATTTGCAAATCTACCCTCAATCTTTAAAAACTTACTTTTGAAGTATTTAAATTTGTGTTTGGGATATTTTTCCCACTAGTATAAATTCGAGGCCCTCTTTTAACTGGTATCAGAGCCACGTGCACAAAAATGATTAAGATTATTAAGCTAATTAATGACTAATTAAGCTAATTAACTGAGATTAGTTGTGATTAATATTTGAATCATCACCTGCTTGTCCTAGTCCTAATTATTCACACATTGTCCACTCACCTGAAGAAAATATCTCTGTAGCACCTCAATTAGACTATATCACTGATATAGTTTTAGAATTAAAAGCAGAATTAGCTAAAATTAAGACGGAACTAAAAGATCTTAAGAATCAATTAACTGTTGTCCATCTTTCTCTTATTAACGAAGTTAGACATAGCGAAAAAGCTACTCCTAGAGTTAGTAATCCTTTTCAGCATAAATATCCTTTCAAGAACCCAAAAAATAAGAATTAAACAAAATTATGAGCGCAATTAGTGATAAATATGATGTTTTGTCTGATGATAACGAAGAAACTAATAAAGTCCCACTAGAAGAAGAAATATATCAGCAGATGAATCTGATAAAATTAGAAGATCTCAATGTTTTACCATTAGAAGAAATTAGAAGAAAACTTGATAAGAAATATGGTAAAATGACTACTGAAAACGAAATCAATGAGATTGGAGAAGAGATTGACTTATATGAAACAGAAACTAATCTCATTAAGAATGTCATCCCTAAACCTGAAGAATTTGGTGAACCATCTAGAAGAAACACTTACTTCCTAAGACCTAGGTATGTTCCTATAGGACGCACAAGTAATTTTTCCTTTGGGTTTGTCCCAAGGAAAACCATAACCTATGTAGAAATTGGCCTTACCCCAATTAGTCAAACAGAATATATCTTAAACATTGATGGAGCTCATAATAGAGAAGAAATATTTGAGCACTGGAAACGAGGAATGAACAGCGTCTTAAACTTAAATACTACATGGACTGCGGCAAACTTTCTAAACTATATTGAGCATAGTTTCTCTGGCACTGTAGTTGACTGGTATGATTCATTAAGCGAAGATGGTAAAAATACATTAAGAATGATAGAAACACCAGCTGCAATGTTCAGAAGTCTGTGTAAAGAAATAGAAACTGAATTCATTGGAGCTAAAATTGATTCTGAAGAAAAAGCACGAGAATGGCAAAAAAAAAATTAACAACATAGAACTATGGGATATGAGATATCTACAAAATTATATTACAGAATTCAGTCAATACTATTACAAAATTGGGCATAATGAAACAAAACTTGGCATGTTCTATGACAAGTTGCCATATCCTATAAATTCTATAATTAATGAAAAATACATGACATGGTTTGAACGAACAGATGTTGTAGATACCCTTGGTTCAAGAATTTCCTATTTGCGAAAATGGATCAATGAACAATGTCTTGATCTTTAAAAGCAAAAGAAGATTAAGAAGTAGTTCTTGACTTGCTGGGATTCTCCTCACCAACGGGGAAAAGAATCTGAGAAAAGAAGAAAACGAAAATTCTACAAGAAAAAGAGCTTTAACAAGCAAAGAGGCGAAAAATATGGAAGAAAATATTACAACAAACCAAGTCCTTAAAAACGTAGATTTTTTAGAAAAGCTGCTTATTGCTCGGCAGGAAAAAACAACTACAAATGTTGGGCATGTAGAGAAGCAGATCATTATGCTAATGAATGTAAAAACAGAAAAAATAACGAACTGATTGAAACCTTGGGAAGCCTAGATTATGTTGAGCTTAGTGAAGATGAGGCTTTAGACCTAGCCCTAGGCAACAACAAAGGAATTGTTGAAATTATAGAGGACAACGAATATGAAGAAAGTGATTATGAAGAAACTAGCTATATGATGGAAAATAGCTCGGTTAGCCTTGGTGATCTTCAGGGAGAAGAGTTTGTGGTAGACAATGATCATGAAGAAGTCAAGGGAGATTGGGTTCTTCCTATAATCCAAAAGGACATGATCTATAAAAAATCTATTTTTCAAATAAAAAGCAAATACGTATGTGAAATGGTGGAAGGAGACCTTGAGATAAAAGATTGCGAGTATAACATTGCGGAAGTTAATCTGATTAATTGGGAGAATGTCGTTAAGCATAACAAAAATAGAAAGTATAGGTATATCCATGTCGGAAGCGTCCAAGTTCAAATCACTCCATTATAATATTATGGTAAAGATATTGATCTTTACGCTTTAGTCTGTGATATTAGGCAAACCAAATTTAATAATTAGATAATCACAGGGATAAAAACCAATTTATGTAATGGGTCAGTAGGTTTCAACTGTCGACCTGAATATTAAAGATAAATTTGCTAAAAACTTCCTATCCCTTAAGATAAAAATAGTTGGGATGGATATGAAAAGAGGAGGATATCCTTTAAGGACATTTTGGAAAATTATCTACAAATTAGATAATACAATAGATCCTAAGACTAAGGTAACAATGATAGAAGCAGAGAAATTTGAAAGTCCTACCGCCATGCAAAAGATCCAGAGGATCAAGCCCAATCCACAGGAAATAAAAATCGATCGTTCATGGATATCTAGTTTTGCCAATCCTACAAAGATCAATAAGAAAAATATAATAAAAATTGATGAGGAAGGCAAAATCAAAATTAAACCCCAATTATTAAGAAGTATGAGTACAAGGTCAAATTGGGGAGGAGGATCTTCATCCGCTAAAGAAGAGCTTGAGAAAGATGATATAGTTAGCATGACCAGTGAAATGAGTAGAATGAGTTTTGAGGCTGCAAGATCCAGTGTAGATCGGTTAATAAGTCTTGTAACAGCCCGACCCTAAATCATGTTTATTTATTTAATTAAGCAATATTATTAATTTTTTTCCTTTCACATTTATTTATCTCATTTAATCATTCTGGTTGGGAGAATTTATTTGGGGCTCCACTTTGCAATTCGAGTTTTATTTACCGAAAATCTTCGGGAAAATCGATAGTAGGCCTCGGTATTTATGAGTTAAAAGATTCAATTATTTTTCATAACATTACAAAAATTTAATTTCGAGTTATACAAAAATTTTATCGCAACATAGTGTTTTATTTCCAAGCCTAATTCATTTGGGCCCAATTTGAAGCCCAACAAGTTGGTATGATTGAATTTGGCTAATTACCATCTTTTATGCCCTATTATAGATAACAAAAATCTACTTTTTGGAGGCTTATTCTCAGCCAAGTAAATCAAGCAAGGCAAAAATAAAATATATATGCCAACCAAGAATTTAAGATAAGCATGCAAATCATTTTTTCTTTCCTTCCATACAAGCAAAGGCTAGCCATCCTCTCTTCTCTCTCTTCTCTCCGTGGCTGCCCCTCCCATTTTGCTGCTACTGTTGGGTGAATCTGCCACCAACCACCACCTTCTGGCCACCAAGATAGCCACCTGTCGCCACCCCCATCTACTGCCAGCCACTAGCCACATCCCCACACCCTTTAAGCATCATTCACACACCCCTTTTCAAGTACAAAGTGAGTAACTCCATCACCTATCATGCTGATTTTTGATTATGATTGTTGTTTTTTGTTGGTTTTTATTATTGATGATGCTATTTTGATAAGAATAAGGGCTATCTTTGAAGTGTTAAATTACTGATTAACGAAGAAAGCATGCTAAGGTTGGGATTATTCATGATCATGCTGGTTTAGGTTTGAAGTCATGATTAAGGATTGCTTTGCACTTGATTGGGTATGCTTTGTGTTGAATTCCAAGAGTACACAACCACAAGAGGGGGTGAATTGTGGTGGTCGATTTTCGCCTAATAACTGACAAACAACCGTAGCACTTGATTGCAGAGATTGTTTGTAAATCACAAACAACCTTACGCTTTGTTTGTAGCGGTTGTTCTCAATTGATTCAGTAGCGAAATTCAAAGTAATAAATGCGAAAATAAAGCACACACAATTTTTACGTGGAAAACACCTCTAGTCCAACTGAGGTGTGAAAAACCACGACCTACCTCGTGTAGGATTTAACCACTTCACTAACGGGCTGAAAACGTTACAAAAGCAACACTCCTTGTGACAACTTGTAACCCACGTAACCTTCTTCCCTAAGACAGGTTACACCACGTCCAATCTCACCAGATAGGACACATCCAAAGTCCACACAACTGAGGATACACTCACTCACTTTCTATTCTGAGAACAGGGATACAAAACACCTTACTGGGGTGCTTCTGACTTAAGCAGATGTAAGGTACAACGAAGTCCTATTATGCCAAGAAATTGAAAGCTCAGTTAAGCACAATCTTCTCACGGTTTTTCTCTTTGAAATTCATCTCTAAAAATCTCTTACTTCTTTGTAAAAACCGGATTGTCAAATGGGAGAGAGAATTTCAATATTTAAACGCACAACCCAACGGCTATTCTTTCAAAAGATAGGGAAAATCCTCTATTTTTAGTCGCTTAGAAGATTCACCAAAGATTTCCAACGGCTAAGAGAGGAGAGAAGATTTTCTTAAAATATCTTGGCCGAGTAATCTAGCCTGAAAAGAATAAAATCTTGATTTATCCCAAATTCAATCAAGACCTAAAAATAAGGGATAAGAATCTTTCAAGAGAAATCTTTAGCAAAAACGATTTTGCAATTTTTTTTTTCAAATTCAAAACAAATCTTTTTAGATCTGGCAGCCAACCGAAGCAAATTTCCAGATAAGACTGATGTAGCTGCTGTAGTTTT
>JAKOGI010003092.1:62500-68524 GCA_029747015.1 Carnegiea gigantea | reverse complement strand
AGTCACGTCGTGTAACTAACTGCATAAATTCAAATCGTTCTAACTAATACAGTTACATGTTTAATAAAATTCAAGCCAAGCAGTTATCGAGACTCATTTTGTTGGCATTTGATCACAAACACATCGATGGCCTTATAGGTACGTATTAAGGTCTTATGAGGTACACCTATCTCAAAGGTGATCATAGGAGTCTTATTATAGGTCGCCTACATTAGTAAGGATTATTAATGATAGCAACCGATCTCGACACGTATAGTACAATGGCATATACTTGGAAACCTAAGCTCGTTCATCATAGCTAAAGAGTGTAAAGTAAAACTTAACTCGACAGTGAAAAGACATTAACATTTCGAAACTTCGGATTTCAAAGGTGAAAAATAGCTGATCTGTTTTGAACTTCTTCTCTACCAACCTTTGAGTACGTCTGCTCACTCCATTATGAGGCCCGAGGAGCAAATCGTACTTTAGGGGCAAAGACGAGCTTAGAAAAGGATTTTCAATCGCTCGAGTCTAAATTGACGTGCTTTAACTATCGATTGTCTTATCAGAGTGCACGAAGAAAACATTTATCATTCAAAACATCACTTAGCTCACATGATACAAGTGAATTGGACTCACTTCCCAACACATGACTCACATGTCATTCGATCGGCTTAACCGGATTGCATAAAGGTCATTCAATGAAGTCAATTAGCAGACTAGGAACATATTATACCAATGGAACACCCACAACTTCACCTCGATGTGGGGAGCTATCTGACTCCTATACTTACGCCCAACTCACCACTTTCACTTAATTGACCTACTCGAGCCTTACATAAGTCCAAGATGGCCATACTATAAAGCATACTTACACACAAAGCAGGCATATGTCATACAACTACAAAGTGTTCCTAGGCGACTATATGAAATGCAAGACTCAGGTCGCGGCCTATGATCACAGGACCTTTGCTCTGATACCATTAATTATAACACCCCCAGCCCCTAGGGCCAGGAGCGTTACGTTTTCTTAACTTCTTACTTAAATCTCGGGGCAAAACGGAGAGAGTTTTCTCTAAAAACTGACCGTTTTCAGGCTAAAAGCCTTATAATGAACCCCTGCAAATCAACAGAAGCATAAAACATTTAAAAGAAGCTCAACGGCCACACGCCGGAGCTCATAACTCAACGAGCCACCCACTTAGAACACAACAAACAGAATAGTTCATTAATACAGGAGAAGTAAAAGATACAACTCAACAGTCTACACAACCGGACTACTGGGTTTACATCCCAAAATACAACTAATTTCAAATAAAGACATCTAACTAATCAGATGGTTGGCTCATACGGCCATACAGAGCGACCTTCATACCATATGCATTCTATGAACTAGAATAATTGTCTACAAATGTTTACAAACTAAGAATACTTTACATGACTTCATTAAGGACGTAAGTAGGCACACATAGCACCTTGTAAGCGAGAATATACTCCATCTTGACAAAGCTGACTTAACTTCTTCCTATCACAAAGAAAACCTGAGGGAGAAAGGGAAAAGAGTAGTGGGATGAGCAACCACATGCTCAGTGAGTGTCCCCCGACCCCCTTAAAACCAAAATCGTTGTAGGCAATAATATCTTTAATAGTCACATACCAGTGTCCATACTTTACTATCATAGTAGGCATTCATAAAACAATTGTAGAAGGATCACTAAACATAAACTTCATTTTAACCACTCAAACATATTTCTAGGTGCTTCAATGACTAAGTTCCTTTACTAACAAGCAGTTAAGCACATAAGCAAGTATCGAGGGCTAAGCATAGGGATCTTTCTTTTTATAATATAACTTCTTTGCATTCCATTTAAACTATATATGAAACATCATTCATATGATGTGCACATAAGGTTATCTCTTTTCATAATCATACTTTTCTTAGCATTTCATTCATATGATATACATAAGGCGCACACACATTTCAAGTCTTATTCAAATCTCATTCATAAGGTATGCATGAAATATACTCATAAGGCTTTCTTTTTCATGATCGCATCTTACATATCATCGCATTCATAAGTCATACTTGGAATATGCACATTACGCTTTATTTTCATTAGCATACTTTACTTAGATCGCATTCATATGATATGCACAAGTCATGCACAAGAAGCTTTCTTTCTTTTTACTGAAAACACTTCATTTAGGCTCTTGAGGCTAATAAAACTCTTTTCTTAGCCTCTTGAGGCTCATATTCTTTAAAAGAGATCTTTTTCATATTGGTCGCATACTGACCCTTATAAGCTTTTCGCATTTCATTCATCTGGCCTCTTAATGGCCCATAAAAACTTTATTTCTGAAATACTTAAAATGGCATAATGCCGACTGCTTCTCTTTATTTATTAGGAAAATACATCTGGCATAAGATCATTACAGGGTGCTGATTGGGTGAGATCTATTCTCAACCCCATAGTGAGACCTAACGCTTATGCTTAAGCTCTTGTTCCCGGGACGGTTACATATAACATATCAGACCATTGCCCTCGTCAGGGTCTTCTAGGGTCTCCTAGTACTAGGACTTATTCCCTAGGCTAACATCATTCATAACATATTGTTCGGAGCACATTATCTTAGCTAATAGAAAGCATATGGGCCATAACAGCTAATAATTTTTCTGTCTCTCACAGCGAAATCCTTTTTCATACATCGCACTTTCTTTTTAATCAAATTCCTTAGGGATTCCCTGTTCAAGTGAGTTCACTCCCAAAACGAAGTTCGTATAGCTAAAATAGGCCATTGATTGCTAAGAGTCATGGCTACTATTGTTTTGAAACATGAGAAATGTTCTTTGTCAAATCACCACACTCACAGGCATAATGCATCTTAATAACATAAAAGGGGAGGGATTTGCACGTATTATATTCAAGCACTTCATAATCATTTCAACAACACAATGAGCCACACATGGGCTCGTAATCCACACGATTGCGGTTAATTCACAACCCAGGGTCCCTCCTCACAAGCACCATACCACAAGAACCTCGAACCACTTGTAGTTCTACCTCAAACCATCCAACTACTATCTCGGTTTTCAATTTAGTAATTATAACATATTATCATGCAAGCTCATAAAAAGGCGTGTAATAAGGTTTATGCACTTACCTGGGCAAGCAGCACCATCCAGCGGTGTATTATAGCATATAGAAACACATACACATGTATATCTATATCGCGTCAACTTGAAGTAGGCACTTAATGAACCATATTAAACTAACAAGGCATGAAACTCGATTACATTCATGACTTACGTTTAGGAATTAAGCATGTCATACCCATGTCATTTTAACTTACTATTCAAGCATAAAATAACTAGTTAAGCAACATCGATTCAACAGTTTCGTTTATTATATCGAAGTTACTATTCAGGCCTAATTAAACCAACTAAGCCTCATATGAATCACGGCGTTCGTTCATTATATCGAAATTACTATTCAGGCATGCATTAACCAATTAGACAAACAGGAATCAAGGGTTCCGTTCATCATATCAAAGTTACTATTCAAGCCTAATTAAACCAACTGAGCATAATATGAATCAAGGCATTCGTTTATTATATCGAAGTTACTATTCGAACCCATTTACCTCATTTAAGCATAGTATGATTCTAGGCATTCATTTATCATATCGATGTTCTATTTGAACTTAATTAGGTCATTTAAACGTAATACGATTCTAGCATTCTTTTATTACATTAAAGTTACTAATCGAGTTAAATTTTCAGGCGCATATTAACTGAATTTACTTGAATCAATTCTAAACATGCATAACTCGTTACGAACTGAACTTTCAGGCATGTATTAACTGAATTCACTTGAATCGAATCTAAACATGCATAACTCATTTCAAACTATGTTTTCAGGCGTGAAGTAACAAAACTAACATGTATCGATTCAAGCCACTTTCAAGTGTTAATCAACTAAACTAGCATTTAACGATTCAAAGTCATTTTCAGGCATAAACTAACTAAACTTAGCATGCATCGCAACTTAAAGGGTTAAAACACTTTCGAAACTACTAATACTTAGGAGGCGAGAAACACCCAGGTCGATTCCATGCTAGAGGACCCAATTATGGGTTTTTTGGAAGTCGACTTGAAAGCTTCAAATTAGGGATTCGACCTCCCTCTGCTGCCTTGCCCAAACCCACACGAACAGACCCCGATCCATGCTTGACCCTCGCAAAAACAGACCCAATTTGACCCAACCCAGTCCTGGGTTTCTTCTCCTTTCACTAATATCTTTGTTGCTGCTACTGGTGGTCGCCGGCAGGGGGGTCGCGGGGTGTGACGGACGGTCGTCGGCACACTGACGCCGTCATCTCTTTTCCTTTCTCTCTCTCTCTCCCTCTTAGCCTTTGTCACTCACTCTCTCTCCCCCCCCTCTCTCTCTCTCTCTCTCTCTGATGCTGAGTCGCCGGGGAGGGGGCGGGAAGCCAGCAGGAGGACCCCCCATCTCGTGATTTTCGGCTGAGAAAGAGAAGGGGCTTGGCCCCCTTTGATATATATATCTTGTCTTTTCTTTGATGCTTGCTCATTCAACTAACACTGCCAGTTTAATTTCTAATCTCGAACATCATACCTTAACCCGAATCGATGGTATGACCCTTCGTCGATTATTCAATTCTAAATATGCAAAGGTTCGATTTATTAAACATCAAAACTAATTTGAAGGTTGACCACCTAGTCGCACTCGGGTTCCTACTCAAATTAGCACTCGTTAATAATCTATATTAATGCACACTAAAAATCATCGAAAGGTTTTCAAAACTAATAATGATAATAATATTGATAGTGACGAAAACATTCTGTTCAATAAAATTATCATTCACATAACCGCATCAGTAATAATTTAACGCGTATAGTTAATAAAAATACGATTTTTATAACGTAGAAGGTTAGAACAGCCCAGGATTAACTTTAAAATAAAGAAGGCAGGTTTTACAATATATATGTATATGGATATATATACATTATCCAATATATATATATATATATATATATATATATATATGTATATATGTATGTATGTATATAGATGTGTGTATATATAATTATATATATAAATATATATACATATATATTTTTATACATAGATACATATATATATGTGTACACCACACAAACACTATATATATACACGCACATATATATCTATATATTATAATATATCTATAATCTAATATATAACTATATATATATTACGTATATAGATTATGGATATAGTAGCTATATACGTATTATATTAAATTATATATATATATATATATATATATATATTATAATATATTATATATATATATATATATATATATATATATATGTACGTATGTGTGTTGTGGGTGGGTATATATATTATATGGACGTTTATTAATGTGGCATATATATATGCTATATACTATATATATATATATATAATATATATATATATAGATATATATATATATATAATATATATATATATATACACGCAATATAAATATACATACACAGCATATATATGTTATAAATATAGGTATACATAGTACGTATATTCTACATAGATATATGTTGTATATATATGTATGTATGTATGTATGTAGTATATATATATACATATATATATATAATATATATATATATATATATATATATAATATATATATATATATATATATATATATATATATAATATATATATATATAACACATACGTACGTACTCAAAAAAATTATATATAGATATACATAACAAATATCTATATATATATACAATATATATATATATATATATATATATATCTTATATGTATATATACTATATATATATATATATATATATATAAATATATATATATATTAAGGTACGTATAATTACTAATCATTCATGCATATAGGGCATATACTCATATTAATATATATATAATATATATATATATATATATATATATAATATATATATATATATATGTATACACAAATATATGTATGCAGGTTACACATATATATATA
>JAKOGI010003092.1:7500-57500 GCA_029747015.1 Carnegiea gigantea | reverse complement strand
AAACGATCATCTTACACCAAGGGTATTTCCTAATAAATAAGAAAAGCAGTTGGCATTTTGCCATTTTAAGTATTTTAGGAAAAAGAAAGATTTTAAGGGCCATTAAGAGGCCAGTACAAATGAGATTCGAAAAGCTTATAAGGGTCATTAGAGGATCAATACGAAAGAGATTTCTTCTTAAAGAATATAAGCCTCAAGAAACTAAGTAAAGTGTTTTCAAGAAAAGAAAGAAAGCTTTCAAATGTGTATATCCTGCGAATATTTTATGAATGAGTTTCCATGTATTGTTTAAATGAAATTTCAAATTAAGTGTGGTTATATCCTAGTAATGCATCGAACATTTAAACTTTCAAATATGCATATCATGTGAAAGAAAGTTTCTTGCCAAGTCTTTCATACCAATATGAATATTTCAGAAACTTTTAGAAAGAATTATAAGCCTTGAAGAGGTTAGCGTGATTTATAAACTATTCTTGGAACATATCATGAGTCACTGCGTTTTCAAAAATGCGTTTGAAAATATCTTACTCAATCCTTATTGCTTACTTGTTTTGTACCTGAATGATTGTTACTAGGGAAGTTTGGTCATTAAGGGCCTAGAAATGAGTTTGAGTGGCTAATATGAAGGTTATAGGTGGTAATCTTTCCTTTGGGATTATGATTGCCTAATATGATAGTAATATACAAATACGTGATATATGACTATTATTGGTATTATTGCCTGTAATGGTTTTCGTTTTAAGGAGTCGGGAAATACTCACTGAGTGCGTGGTTGCTCATCCCATTACTATTTCCCCTTTTTCCTATGTTTTCATTGTGACAGGTAGAAGACAATCTGCATATGCTAAGTTGGAATATTCCCCTGCTTGAATAGGTGTCATGTGTGCCATATAGAATTAGACTTATGAATTAACAATGTATATGTTGTATCCCTAGAGTTGCAAATGTATGTAAATAAAGTACTTAGTTAATATAATGCATAA
This sequence comes from Carnegiea gigantea, assembly GCA_029747015.1. Taxonomy (NCBI): domain Eukaryota; kingdom Viridiplantae; phylum Streptophyta; class Magnoliopsida; order Caryophyllales; family Cactaceae; genus Carnegiea; species Carnegiea gigantea. The sequence continues at coordinate 56,517 of JAKOGI010003092.1, read as the reverse complement.
TGTTTAAAAGTCACTCTGTATGGCCATGTGAGCCAACCATCTTATTAGCCAGTTGTTTTTTAGGTGAAGTTAGCTATGTTTTGGGATGCAAACCCCCACTACTCCGGATATGTGACCCGTTGAGTTATATCTTTTATTTCCTCCTTTATTATTGAACAATATTGTTTGGTGTACTCCGAGAGAGGGGCTCGTTGAGCTATGGACTCTGGCTTGTAGCCGTTGAGCTTATTTAGAGTTATGCTTCTGTTGATTGCAGGGATTTATTGTAAGGCTTTTAGCCTAGGAAATGGTCAATTTTTAGACGAAACTCTGACCGTTACGCCCTAGAATTTAAGTAGGATTTAAGAATACGTTAACATCAGTAGCACAAGGGGTTGGGGGTGTTACAATTTATATACATATATATATGTATGTGTATATATATATATATATATATATATATATATATATATATATATATATATATATATGAAGAATTAAAGGCTATAAGATCACCCTAGAGGGGGTAAATAGGGTGATGATCAAGGTTGCTAAACAATCAAAATGTAAATGCGGAAAAGGAAATCGATACAAAACACAATCAATTGTTAACGAGGTTGGGCCTCAAAAGGCTTAATCTATGCTTAGAGTTCCCTAACTCTAGGTCTAACCCGTATTTTTATTTGAAGGGATGATTACACAACTCTGGAGTACACCTGCTTTAAGTTCTAAGTCCTAAGTTGACACCCTCAACAAGGCTTGGTAGAGTTGACCCTTCAACTCTATGATCCCACCTAAAACACTACTTTAAACAATACAAAAATCAATAACAAATCAAAGGCTCAATGAATTTCAAGAGAGTGAATGCTTGTATATGCCAATAAGTGCTCTTGTTATCTTTTCTCCTTCTTCAGTACCTTTCTGCATTAGGATCACCTCCTTTTTATAGCCCATAGCACCTGGAGAATTTGAGAAAATAGCCGTTGCACTTTTTAAGGAAGGTAGCCAGTTCAAGGCCTTGAATCATGATCTTCAAGCCCTGATATTTGCATATTTTCTAGATTTCGCTCAACGTTCATCTTCAACGGCTAGAACCTATTTTTGCCAAGAGTTTTTGGTTGGAAACCTTCTAAAACCATGATTAGTTGGTAGCATATCACCTTGAGATAATGCAGATAATATTTTCATAACTTTTGCTCCTTTGGCTTAATCTTAATCTTATCTATGGCAACCAAAATAAGTTTGTTCGTGATTTCCAGTTTTAACCATATTTGATAAAATCAAATTTAAAATATGCTTTTATTCAAAAAATTACAAGGAGGGTTTTGAGAGAGTCAACAATCTCCCCCTTTTTAATGAAAGGCAATATTTTACATTTGATTAATTGGTGCAGATGACGTGTAAAGTGGTTTTTCGTAAGTACTTGATACCCATGTATGAACTTGAAATGTTTGAGAGACTTACCATTGATGGACATCAATCGTAGCCAATTTTATCAATTAACAAACTATGATTGTATGAGCATTACATATAAAGTTTATTGGGCCAAGTAAGCAAAGGATAACCCATTTCTCCAACTTAGCTAATTGGGCATGTGAGCAATGCATTCAGTATTGCAATACCAAGATGGATTTAGCTTGCATATCATATAAATTGATGTAATACAATTCAGTCCAATGCACAATATTAAAAAGTCAATGCCCAATATGCAAAGCAATATCAAGGTGTCAATGTCCAATATGCAGAGCAATATTAAAGTGTCAATGTCCAATATGCAGAGCAATATCAAAGTGTCAATGTCCAACCTATACAGCTCAAAGTTCACATGATCAAATCGAAGTCCAGTCCAATAATGTCCACGTTATAAGATCGATACGAAAGATAATCCAATAAGGTGGGATGTTCTCCCCCTTTGACTTTCATAAAAAATAAGGGGACGGGGACAAGCCATGTTAGTTGCATACGTGGAAGGTACACTGTTTGTAATAAAAGGCAAAAAGAGACTAAAAAAGATGCACCACAAGACACCTAAGTAATCAGCGAAAGTTAGGCGCAGAAGAGGTGGACCGGATGATTTGTTCAATGGACTGTGTGGCATAGGCGATTTCGGTTATCTGGAAAGGAATAGCTAGTTGAGCACCACGGTGAATGAGGCTGGTCAGGCGAATCAGGGAATCGAGCTTTTTGTTCATGAGCCCCATGTCCAGTTGAACCTGATCAAGTTGCTGGCAGACAGTGGCAGTGGTCTCTTGCAACCCAGCGAGAACAGTAGCAACATTTGGGGTAGAAAGAGCGTCTAGAAGAGTAACTTTGAGGGCAGCGGCTTCAGTAGGTGTAAGGCTAGAGGTGTGTTGCCACCCTCTGTGTTTAGTTTTATAAAACCGAAGGGTTTTAAGGGAGGAGGCAGAGATGACAGGCACTAACTGGGTAATGCATTCCTCGAATTTGAGAGGAACTTAAAAGTGTTAGAAGACATGAGTCAGGAGGTTACCATACAGGAGAGGGTGGGCACGGGTCATACTCGCAACTCGATACATATGATCGAGGATAAGAGAGGCATAATCAACGGAATACCCAGTCATGAGGTGGTAAACAGCTTTAAGAACGATTTCATTTGTGGCTTCTTTTGAGTGATCCTTTGGGTACAATACCCGAACAAATCCATAATGGAGCAATCAAGGTTCTGGGAAAAGAACATGGTAGGGAGGGGTTTTGTTCTATCTTTTGTACTCCGCTATTTTGTAAGGATAAGCAAATTGGGATAGACACAAGTCCTTGACACATTTGCGGGTCAGATTGAAAGGTGCGGTGTTGATAAATTTTAGCCCGAAAATGGACTCAAGTACTAAATAGTCAAGGGTGAGTTTAACATTCTTGACTTTGCTCCTAACGAAAACACCATTAGGGGTAGTCTATGCATGCAAATTGGGTAAAAGAAACGCACGAGCGTAGGGTATACAGAGTCACCCAGATCAAGAAGCCTCATGCAATTATCTTTAGCTAATTTCTCAAAAAATCCCAATTTTTCAGAGACAAAAAAAGGGGATATCAAGTTTTTCACAGGTAGAGATAGATTTGTTATGAAAGAGTTGAAACCGTTCTTGACTAGAAAGAGAGGGTAGTCAATCACCTGGGAGTGAGTCCAGCAGTCGTATGGGTTGGATAGTGGGCTCAGGTGAGGATGGCTCGGGTTGTTCCACGGCAGTTGCAGGGGGGCAGAACTGGGCATGGTAGGCGACAAAACAGGGAAGGCTAGAAGACGGTGTTTAAGCAGATCTGGTGCTGAGGAGGTGGTGGTGTCTGAAATGGTGATCATGGTCTGTCGTCGTCAGTGGCATGGGCGTTTAATGAGACCAGTGGTAAGGCGACTTGACTGGCGTTTGGGTGGAGCAGGGTCGGTCGATGGTTGATCGCACTACAAAAATATATCTAATCTGCGACGGAAAATTCGACGGAAAAAGGTCAAATTTCCGACGGAAAATTGTGTTTCGGAAACACCGACGCGGAAAGGGTCGTCGGGATTCAGCTCGTCGCAGTTTTTATTCCGACGGACTCCGACGGAATCCGACGGAATTTCCGACGGAAAAAACCCGTCGGAAATTCCGTCGGATACTGCCAAGCAGAAACTGCAGAAAATAGTGGCAGGAATTTCCGACGGAATTTCCGACGGAATATTCCGTCGGAATTTCCGTCGGAAATTCCCAAAAAATTTTTTTTTAAATAAGCCGAATTTTTTTTGAAATTATCCAAATTTCCGACGGAATATTCCGAATATTCCGTCGGAAATTCCGTCGGAATTTCGGATAATTTCAAAAAAAAAATTTTGTTTTCCGAAAAGTTTGTTTCTAAATTTCAAAAGTTCTCAAAATAAAAAACAATTAATAATAAGTTTCAAATCTGCCAATAAAATGTGCTTAATTAAATATTAAGTACAACATAAATTAAATATTAAGTACAATATATATAAATATCAAGATATATAAATATTAAGTACAACATATAAGTACAACATATATAAATATTAAGTACAACATATATAAGTACAACATATACGTTGTTTTAGATGTACACACAGATTACATAAATTACACGAATATCATATCAGCTAATCAGAGTCAGATAAATTTGTGGGATCATCATCATTGTCATTTTGAGAGTCCTCTTCATCATTATCAGCGTTCAAGTCGATGTGGCTGGAAGAACCTGCACTTTGACCTTTGAAAAATCTGAAAACTTTTTTCAGCATGCGCTCTGTCTTCCCTTGTTTTTTGGTTAGTTGAGTTATAGCCTCTGCTTGCTTCGCTATGCTCTCACTGAGGAGTTGCGCTTGCTCTCTTGGATCAAAATGCTCTGCTGATGAGTGACGTGCAGCTGCGATGGTAGCTGATTTCTTCAACTTCATCCCCTCCGTACCAAAACCGTATACACGGCCTTTCTTGTCCAAATTTTCTTTAATCCAAAACTAACGTTATATAAATTTATATTCAACGGAAAAAATAAATTATTGAAACTAAACATTCATGCCTAACATATTTAACATTTGATAATAAACAAACTTGTTTTATTTAAATTGTTCACTTTAATCAAACATAATATACATGTTTAACATATTTAACATTTTCAAATAACCAAATAATTATTACAGATCTACATACTGAACACGTTTTACTTCACTTATTCTAAAAAAACTAACGTTATATAAATTTATATTCAATGAGAAAAATAAATTATTCAAACTAAACAAATTATAAAAAATTAAATCATACCTCCAAAAACATTCATGCCCAACATATTTAATATTTGATTATAAACAAACTTGTTTCATTTAAATTATTCATTTTAATAAAACATAATATATATGCTTAACATATTTAACATTTTCAAATAACCAAATAATTATTACAGATCTACATACTTAACATGCTTTACTCTACTTATTCTAACATACATATTTAATAAATTAAATAAAAAAGTAACGTTATTCAAATTTATATTCAACGGAAAAAATAATTATTCAAACAAAACAAACATGTTTCTGCTAATTTTCCTATACCCGAAAAATGAACATCACATATCAAATTAACACAACTTGAAAGCGGAACAATTCTACTAACCTTCGCACACCCGAAAAATCAATCTGATTATAGACGGTGACGACACTAGCGGTGGCACTGGCGGCGACAAAACGTGAAAAACAAAGACCGTAAAAATTATCAATTAACTTAACAATTTCAATTTCAAACAATAAATTAAGCAAAAATATCACTTACCGTTAAATTTTTCGATGATCAAAACCTTGAAATCTCACTTTCTCTCTCTTCCTCCTTCTCCCTCTCTCCTTTTTCGAACACTTTCTCTCTCTATTTCTCCAAAAACCGCTCGAAATCTCACCCCTCCCCCCCAATTTAAAGCCGGGCAAACGGGGTCGAGATCCGTGCGGAATTCCGACGGAATTACCGACGGATTCCGACGGATTCCGCATCGGAAATTCCGTCGGAAATTCCGACGGAACTCCGCCCCGACGGAATTCCCGTCGGAATTTCGAATTTCCGACGGAAGTGGTCGGAATTCTAGAATTCCGCGGAATTCCGTCGGAATTTCCGACGGAATATTCTTCCGTCGGAAAATCCGTCGAAATTTAATTTTTCGGAGTTCGTCTGAAATTCCGTCGGTTTGTCTGCAATTTTTCCGACGCTGTCTGACGCGTCGCTTTGTCCGTCGAGTTGAACTACGTTTTTGTAGTGTCGTCAGCTACCCGTTTTGGACACCGGGAACCTTTTCCACCTCTAGTTTTAGGCATAGACGATGATTCAAAGGTGGCGGAGGGGCGATTGAGGTGGTAGGGCGGCCGTTCCTGGGTGGGTGGTATGAAGCCCTGACCTAGCAAAAGTGGGGGAGGTGAGCTAAAGTTCTGGTGGTGAGGGGGTCGAATGGACGAAGAATGGGAGAAATTATAGGTGTGGGAGAGAGAATCGAGCAAGCTGAAGCTCAGTGGTTATGGCGGCCGAAGGATAAGAGAGAGAGGGGGTGAAGAAGCTGAGATGAAGAAGGGGGGAGAGAGAGAGAGGGTTGGTAATTAAGGCAATTAAATGGAAATTCAGATGTTTCTAAACTATTTTAGGCACCTGAAAACGATTAAGGGAAAAAATTGGCAGGTTGGAGAGTTTGGAAACAAAATTAAAAAAATTTGAAGATTTAGAAAGTATCGTATAAAATAGGCAAATTGGAGACTCTGTTAGAAGAAATCATATAAAAATTGAAAAATTGGTAAATTCTTCCACATGCCCCAAAAAGAAAGGAATCAAATGTGAGCCTTCCGTTTTGGTGAACTATTTTATTTTACTGATGTGGACAGCTAGTACTCAAAGCCTTAAACTGAGGAGTTCAAGCCCTTGAAGTAGTTGCACCAAACTCACCAGGTTCGCCCTACTATTTAAGGCCTTGACCCTGGGTGTCAGCCTTTAAGGCCTTGAACCGCGCATAAATGAGCTACAAGCGTGCAACATAGTAGATATTTCAATAGTACTCCCCCTCAATCTATGCATCAATGTTAATCATTCTAGGTTCTTGACGGATGAAATTAAATTGGTCCTCATTTATGGGTTTGAAGAAAATATCAGCAAGTTGAGAATTTGCTGGCACGAATTCTAAGATTACATCAGCTTTTTCAACATGATCTCGAATGAAATGATGGCGTATCTCAATGTGCTTAGTTCGAGAGTGTTGGACTGGATTTTTTGTAATGTTGATGACACTTGTGTTGTCACAACGGATGGGAACATTTTTGAGATGGATCCCTAAGTCGCGCAACTGTTGCATGATCCATAAAAGTTGGGCACAACATGCTCCTGCGACAATGTACTCAGCTTCTGTCATTGATAATGCCACAATGTTTTGCTTCTTTAAGTGCCATGAAACAAGAGATGGACCGAGAAATTGACATGTACCGGATGTGCTCTTTCTATCCACCTTGTAACCTGCATAATCAGCGTCAGAGTAGCCAACAAGAGAAAAATCCCCTCTTCTAGGATACCAAAGTCCAAAATTTTTTATACCTACCAAGTACTAGAAGATACGTTTTACGGCGGTAAGATGTGACTCTTTAGGAGAAGATTGAAAGCGAGCACATAAGCAAGCACTAAACATAATGTCTGGCTGACTAGCAGTTAAGTATAATAAAGAACCAATCATACGACGATATGTTTTCTCATTCACTAGCTTACCGTCAATATCTTGATCAAGCTTTGCACTAGATGCCATGGGGGTGCTAGCATGTTTTGCATTGTCCATTTTGTACTTCTTTAGCAGTTTGCTTACATACTTACCTTGACTTACAAAGATACCTTCTTTGCGTTATTTGATTTGTAGGCCAAGGAAGAATGTGAGTTCACCTACCATGCTCATTCGAACTCTTTGCTCATAACGTAAGAAAATTCCTTGCAAAGAAGGTCGTTAGTGGCTCCGAAAAGTATATCATCAACATAAACTTGTATGATAATAAAATCCTCCCCGTTGTTTTTTATAAAGAGTGTTTTGTCAATCTTACCACGTCAAAAGCCATTCTCGATTAAAAATTTACTCAATCGCTTGTACCAAGCTCGAGGAGCTTGTTTCAAACCATAAAGGGCTTTTTGAAGTTTAAATACGTGGTCTGGAAGATCAGGATTTTCTTATCCGGGGGGTTATTCGATGAAAACTTCTTCTTGTAAGAATCCATTTAAAAAGGCACATTTGACATCCATTTGAAAGAGTTTAATGCCCATGTATGATGCAAAGGCTAAAAGAATGTGAATGGCTTCTAAGCGAGCTATAGGGGCAAAAGTCTCATCATAGTCTATACACCTTCCTGGTTATACCCTTTGGCAACTAGTCTTGCCTTATTTCTCACCACGTTCCCATTTTCATCTAACTTGTTTTGAAACACCCATTTTGTCCTAATTACTGGATGGTCCTTGGGTCAGAGGGGAAGAGGCCATACTTGGTTTCTTTCAAATTGACTAAGTTCTTCTTGCATGGCATTAATCCAATTCGAGTCTTCTAAGGCCTCCACATGAAGGTTCAATAAGTGATACAAACGAAGAAAATGCACAAAAGTTTCGAAGAAAAGATCTAGTACGTATACCCATGGATATATTGGTAAGAAAATTATCTGGAGGATGATATGATTTGTACTTGTATCCTCGGCTCAGTGCATCCCCAGTTTCTTCATTTGGACCACTAGGTGATGGTTCTTCTTCATTTGTGCCATGCGATCCCTCATTTGTGGGAGACATGTCATTTTCATCATTTGCCTCTTGATGTGTCTCTTCATGCTCCTTATTTGACTTGGCTCTTGTGTCTTCTTCATCCTCATCATCTTCATATCTACTTAATTTAAACTCATGAAATACAAAGGAAGAGCTTAGCTTACCATCATTGGACTCATCAAAAACAATATGATTGCTCTCTTCAATTATCTTAGTACATTTATTGTAAACACGATAGGCTTTACTATTCATGGAATAGCCAACTAGAATACCCTCACCGCTTTTAGCATCAAACTTGCCTAATCTCTCTTTTCCATTATTGTGAATGAAGCACTTACAACCAAATACACGAAAATAGGAAATATTTGGTTTTCGACCTTTGAAAAGTTCATAGGGAGTCTTTTTCAAAATGGGCTGAATCAAACAACGGTTTAAAACATAGTTAGCGGTATTAACCGCCTCTGCCCAAAAGGATGTTGGCAAAGCCATATCCTCTAAGGTACGATTTTTTCTTTCAACCACAACATTTTGTTGTGGTGTTCTAGGTGCTGAGAAATTGTGTAAAATTCCAAGATCATTGCAGAATTTAATAAATTCTTTTTCATCATACTCCCTACCGTGATCGCTATGAATGGAGACAATGGCTAAGTTCTTGGAAATTTGTAGTTGTTTGCAAAGTTTTGAAAACTCATAAAATGCTTCATTTTTCCCTTTCAAGAAAGAAACCCAAGTAAAACGTGAGTGATCATCCACAATAACGAATATGTAAGAGCTACCTCTAAGACTGTGAATAGGTATTGGACCACATAAATCTAGTGGGCGTGATGTGCTAATGCATTTCTTAGGCTTAAAAGAACTACGAACTTGTTTTCCTTTAACACAAGCATCGCAAATATGATTTTTTTAAAACTTGTATGAGGGTGAGCCACGTACTAGGTTAAGCTTTGATAATTTTTCAATGGTGTGTATGCTAGCATGACGTAGTCTACGATGCCATAACCAAGTGTCATCAAGAGAAGCTTTAAAACTTGATAATTTTTCGAATGAAATGCTATTCAAGTTAATAGCATAGACATTATCTATTCCAGGTCCATATAAGGTAATCTTGTCATTATGCACATTTTGAACAATGCAATGAGAGGAAGTAAATATAACATTATTGCCTTTCTCACAAAGTTGAGATATGCTTAAAAGGTTGAACTTCAGACCTTCAATAAGATACACGTTTTCCAAGGAATTAGAGGGATCCTTACCAATCTTATCAATTCCTATGATCTTACCAGCTTTATTATCACCGAAGGTGACATTTCCATATTTCTTTTTCTTGATTTCAGTGAAGAGAGCTTCATTACCACTCATATGTCATGAGCATCTGCTATCAAGATACCTCATCTCGAGCCTTTAAGCATACCTGCAAAATAATAAATCAAACCTTTCTAGCCATGGCATCAAGTTTGGCTCCAACATTGTTTTTGACCATGTTTTTTGGTCTTGTTCCTTTTGGTACCCAAACTTGAATTATTTTATTGCTTGTCTTTCTTAGTGGATATGATTAAGAAATGTGTCTATTTCTCAAGCAGTAATTGCATGTGATGTCCGATTTGTTATCGGGTGTCTCTTTAATAAAGAAGTTTTTATATGCTTTCTTCTTGTTTAATGGATTATAGCCAATGCCTTCTTTATTAAAGGACATTCTTTGCAAACAAAGTAGTTTGTCCAAATTGTCCTGGTATTAGGTGAATTTCAAAGCTAATTTTTCAAAGACTCCACATTTGGATTGAAGTTCCTCCTTTTCTTTCCCAGGATGGTCAATCTTTAGGTGAAGATCATCGTTATCTCTCTATAATGCTTCTTTTTCAGAGAGCAAATTATAAATGGTCTTCTTGAAGGTTTTTATTTTGGACAAATATTCTTATTCACACTGAATGCATTTGATTAATGGTTGAGCTAATTCATCCTTTGAATATTCAAGAAGGTCAGAATAGTCTGCCTCATCCAAGTTTTCAAATTCAGTTTCTTAGACGTCATTCACCATAAGGTATAGTTTTGCAACTTCTTCTTCTTTGTCACTGTCACTAGAGTCACTATCACTCCATGCAGCAATCATGGCTCTCTTGAATTCCTTCTTGGCTTTGTGCTTGCATTTTTCAGCTTTCATTTGTAAGACTGGACAATCTTTTACTATGTATCTTGGCAATCCACATCCAAAACAAGGACCTAAGTTTGAATCATTTTTGTTGTTAAGAATTTCGTACCTTTTGAGAACTTCTCATTTTTGCTTGATGGAGATCCCTTTTTATAGAACTTCTTGGGATTAAATTTCTTAGACTTGGACATTTTCTTTAGTCCTCTGGCGATCATTGCCATAGTATCTTCATCCTCTTCGCTTGACTCATCTTCCGAGGAAATGGCATCTTCACTTCCGGTTTTGAATGTTACTCCTTTCTTGAATTGAGTTTCTTTTTCCTCTTCATCTTCTTTAAGATGAATTTCGTGCGTAAGGAGTTTTCGTAACAAATCATCCGAGGCTAGTGTCTTGAGGTTTTGGGCTTCCTCAATTGCAGTGACCTTGGGACCCCACTTGTTTTTAGGAAGACACCGAAGTATTTTCCTAACCATCTCCTCGTTAGTGTAGGTTTTGCTAAGGGACTTGACATTGTTGGTTATATCAGTGAACCTTGTGAACATCTCCTTGATCGTTTCATCGGGTTGCATTTTCAATAGCTCGTATTGATGAACAAATATGTTGATTTTTGTCTCTCTCACTTGGCTTGTCCCTTCATATGTCACCACCAGTTTGTCCCATATTTCCTTGGATGATTCACATGCACAAATACGACTGTATTCATTAGCATCTAATCCACATTATAATATATGCATAGCCTTACAGTTTTTTGACAGCCTTGCACAGTCTTCTTGGGTGTATTAATCTTCGGTGTTTGCAACGGTCTTTACATCAATTATGATTTGCAGAACGTATGGTCCTTTTGTCACGATGTTCTATAATTCATAATCTTCAGTCTTGATAAACATCTACATCAAATTTTTCCAATATGAAAAGTTAATACCTCTAAACAAGGGTGACCTAGTAGTAGAGCGACCTTGATCATAGTAGCCTTCCCCGGTAGCGGCCATGATCGTTCCCACTTGACGGTAAAGTCAAAATGTAGTGAGTCTAGCCCTGATACCAATTGAAGAATTAAAGGCTATAAGATCACCCTAGAGGGGGGTGAATAGGGTGATGATCAAGGTTGCTAAATATTGAAATGTAAATACGAAAAAGTAAATCAGGACAAAACACAATCAATTGTTAATGAGGTTGGGCCTCAAAAGTCTTAATCCCCGCCTAGAGTTTCCTAACTCCAGGATTAACCCGAATTTCTATTAGGAGGGATGATTATACAACTCTAGAGTACACCTACCCTAAGTTCCAAGTCCCAAGTTGACGCCCTCAACAAGGCTTGGTAGAGTTGACCCTTCAACTCTATGACCCCACCTAAAACACTACTTTGAACAATACAAAAATCAATAACAAATCAAAGGCTCAATGAATTTTAAGAGAGTGAATGCTTATATATGCCAATAAGTGCTCTTCTTATTTTTTCTCCTTCTTCAGTACCTTTCTGCATCATGATCACCTCCTTTTTATAGCCCAGAGCACCTATAGAATTTGAGAAAATAGCCGTTGCACTTTTTAAGGAAGGTAGCCAGCTCAAGGCCTTGAATCATGATCTTCAAGCCCTTGATATTTGCAGATTTTCCAGATTTTGCTGAACGTTCATCTTCAACGGCTAGAACCAGTTTTTGGCAAGAGTTTTTCGCTGGAAACCTTTTAGAACCATGATAAGTATGGCATTTGCATAGTTTCACCTTGAGATAAATTTCCAATATGCATTATAGTTAATTATTCCATAACTATTTGCAAGTCACTTTGGCAATATAATCATTTAATCTTATCTATGGCAAACCAAATCCTTACATGGAGTTCTTGTTCATGATTTTCAGTTTTAATCCATATTATGATAAAAGTTTCTTATAAATTTAAAATCAATGTCTTTACATTCAAAATAATTACAAGAGCAAGTGTTTCAAAAATGCAGGGGAGGTAAACAAGTGCAACTTAGCATAAATCCGCATAGGGAAAAAACTGTAATTCATGATTTTTTTTTTTTTAACTTACTATAGAATTCCGAATGTCATCCAGAAGTGCATTCCCGGCCCCTTTCATTGCAACTTTAATCCACTAAATGCGTAGAAAATGTGAGGGTTGAAACTTCCGTCGGTGCATGGTTTTTTTAAAAGAGATTGTCATACTATTCTATTGAAAGGGGGAAAAAAAAGCTGTCGAGTATAAAAAGTCAGTAATCAGTTTTTACAATTGTGATTCTTTAATTTTAGTAAAATAATTAAAATATTTATTTAGTTAAAAAAATATAATATTTCTTTGTTCAAAATAACATGCATGCCCCATTAATAATATCCATATTAATATTATGAATAAAATAAAGTTTTATTATTGATGAACAATTAGTATGTGATTTGCACTAATACATTCTAAGTCATTAAGCACTTTTATAAGTGTTCAGCAATGCTGAATAACGATGTTAAAAGTTGCTCAAATTTGCTAAATGTCAATGATAAAAACGATGATAATTTGAAGAAAAGGGGACATATCCAATGTATGTTCAAAATATTCAACCTTTATCTTTATGAATGACTTAAAGAAGGGGAACTTTTTTTGGGCTTTCTCTTTGTACAAATACTCTTTTCCATTTGGCAAGTTTAGATAGTTACTAAATAAAATTTAAGAATAAACAAGCACTGAACTATTTATTTTTCAATAAAAATTAATTGGTTTTAGAAATCCGTTTAATTAGATTATTTTTTAGTATACCATCTTTTTAAGGTTTGGATTAATGGATTATGTCCCTATGCGAAAGAACCAAAAAACCAAAAAAAAATTAAGGTTTGGATTAAAGTTCAAGCAAATCTAACCGAAGATGCCATTGTTGTTGTAGTCTCAAAGGTACACATGATAAGCAATTTAGTTGAGTGGGTGGCAATTCTGGAGTCCCTCGACACATTTGCACTAACAGGGTCCTTTTTAGGAGTAAGCGAAGGTTGCTAAAAGTGAATGAGTGTTCATGGATAATTCTACCTAAGTGTTCGGCCTGGTAAGGGCAAGGTTTTGCTTAAGTTGAATTATGGAAAAATTCTTTCTCCTCAAAAAACTTCAAGGTCCAAATATCCGTAGAAACTTTATTTATGCTAATTTTCTTAATAGAGCTGGAGTTAGAATTACTTTCAACTTTAGAAAGTTACACTTATTGATGGTAGTGAATTTGTAAGGAAGGGATTTTGTAATGTGGGGATTTTTGTTCTTGATCTTGTCGCTGAGAATAATATAAAAGCTTATGTTACTTATATTGCGAGCCTATTTCTTTATGGCATGCTAAATGAGGCCATGTAAACATGTCATCTAATAAAAAACTCAAGCAACTAAGTTTGATTACTACATTCAGCACCTGTGATTTTATAAAATGTGAAATATCTGAAGAGGCAAAACACTGCCAATTTACTAGAACTTATACACAGTGGCCAAGTGACTACAGAAACACCATGAGTAGATGAGAGACAAGGTATTATATCACTTTGTCAATATTATAGCTTCACTAAGGTATGTCTTCTGAGTAATAAAGATGTGGCCATAGAGAAACTCTTGATTTACAATGCTGAAGTAGAACCTCAGTTGAATTGAAAAATCAAGAGATTAAGGTCCCACAGAGGAGGAGAGTATAATACCACCTCTCTTAAGAAATATTATGAAGAACAAGGAATTACCCATGAGTTGATGCCTTTTATACTCCACAGTATAACGATACAACTGAAAGGAAGAATTGGAACCTCAAAGACATAATGAATGCTATGCTTATTAGCTCAAGGATGCCTGCAAATATGTGGGGGCAAGGTATATTATATGCTTGCTATGTGTTAAATAAAGGTCCACACAAGAGGCTAGGAAAACCCCCTATGAGTTGTGGAGTGGTTTTGCTCTAACCCGTACTACATTAGCATATGGGGGTGCTTAGCCAAGTTAGGACTTCCATATTTTAAAGAAGTAATATTGGTCCTAAAACTATTGATGCTATTTTATTAGTCATGCTCATAATAGTGCAGCATGTAGATTATTTTAAAAGATGGTTATGGCTTTAGTGCCATTAGGGAGTCTAGAGATGTGGAATTTTTTGAGCATGTTTTTTCTATGAAAGCTTCCATGTATGAGCGTTTATTTGATGCATCTATATCAAGTCATGATATGACATCATCTAGTAATCTAGACTAACAACCTATAAGGAGTAAAGGGCTAGAATTGAGATTAGCTTTGAACCTGACTTTGTCACTGCTTTATTGGTAGAGATAGATTTATTAGATGAGAAAACTGCAAATGTGTACCTCATAGAGAAGGACACAAAGATTTATAAGGAACCTATTGAGCCTATAAACTCCAATTTCCAAAAAGAGACCATTAATAGTGAACTAGAGTCTCTTATAGCCAACAGGACTTGGATTTTGACTAGCCTTCCCAGGGTTATGAAACACTTTGGAGTAAATGAGTATTTAAAAGAAAATTGAAAACTGATTGGCCATAGATAAGTCAAAGCTAGACTTGCTGTTTAGTGTTTAATTATAAAAGGGGCATAGATTACTTTGATGCCTACTCCCTGTAATTAAGGTTGCAATCATTTGTGCATTAATAGTTATTGCATCCATTCATAACCTTTTTGTGCACCTAATGGATGCCAAAACAGCGTTCTTAAATGGAAATGTTGTGGAAGAGATATACATGCAGCAACCAGAAGGCTTTGTGGTTCCTGGACAAGCTTGTCAAATCTTTAAATGGACTAAGGCAAGCTCCAACATAATGGTATGAAAAATTTGACTCTAACTTTACTTATAATGGATTTCATGTCAATGATTCTAATGCATGTTTGTATTCAAAAATTGATAAGCATGGTTGTTTAATCATTTCTTTATATGTGAATGATATGCTTATCTTTGCCACAAACTTGGATGGTGTTAATGCTACTAAGTCTTTTCTTGGTACATGCTTTAGCAGGAAAAACTTGGGAGAAACATATGTCATTCTTGGCATTAAATTACGACAATCAAAGTGCGCATAAGTCTCCACAAATGTCACTATACTGAAGGAATACAAAAAGTTCAATCAATTTCACTGTAGTTGGGTATAAACTCTTTATGATCCTGGTATTCACTTGAAAAAGAATAAATGTGACACTGTGTGACAAAGTGAGTATGCCAAGATAATTGCTAGTGTGATGTCTGTAATGAACTATACACATCCTAACATAACATATGCTATGAGTAGATAGTAAATATGCACATAACCCTAATAATGATCGTTAGAATGGCCTAATTAGACTATTGAAGTATTCAAAAGGGACTATTAATTAGGGATTGCACTTTAAAACCATTCCTACTATGTTGGACAGTTATTATGATATTAATTGGGTGTTTGATAATGATGAGATTAATTCAACCGGTGGCTATGTGTTTACTCTAGCTAGTGGTGCCATGTCTTGGAAATCATCTAAGCAAACTTGCTTTGCTAAGTCAACAATGGAATATGAGTTTATTGCATTAAAATTGGCAAGTCATGAGGCATAGTGGCTAAGAGGACTCCTACTAGATATTCCATTGCGGCAGAAGTCAACTTCGTTAGTTTCTATGCATTGTGACTCACGAGCTACAATGGGAGTGGCTAGCAATAATCAATCCTACAACAGAAAAAGGGAACAAATTTGTTTGAAGCACAAAATCTTGAGAAATTGGATAAGGCATAATGTGATATCACAATGGTGTGTAAAATCAGAAAGAAATCTTGCACATCCTTTCACCAAAGGCCTTTGTAGAAGCGTAATGCTGACATTAGCACAAGGAATGGGACTTAAGCCCATTGGGTGAGTGAATCGTGATGGGTACCCATCTTAGACAAGTGTCTAAGTTCAATGGGTGAAACAAAATCATGAAACAACTCAAAGTTATTTATATTACAACCCATTCCTATGAATGAAATAAGTAGAGTATGGTATTTACTGTCAATTGAGTTAAGATGAACCTTTGGTTCTTGATGAGTCCCTAGCCATGATGATTTTGCATGAGAATCTGTACTTGATAGAACCCACCTATGTGAAGGTGGGGGTTCAATGCATGCCTCCTTTGAGAGCTTTTGGGTTAAAAACTATCTAGAGCATTCACAAGAATCCAAGTACTAATATACGAGTTCTAATACGTAATAAGATTACGTGAACCTTAGATCCTGAAGTAAAATGTGTGCATAGTTTGTCTCTGCAAACACCGTTCTAGTTCAGGGTATCTTATACTCTAGTAGATGTAAGACAAGCCTGTAAACACTAGGTATTAATGCAAGCCCAGAAGACATTAATATCTTAACATTCTTCTTCCATGTACCTGTCACTCTTTTCACTTAATCTGTCATTCTTGAATCATATAGGTAATTATTGGATACCTGCTTCAAAGATGAGAGAGAAAACCTCCATGTTTCCTTGCCCTTTTTTCGTATCCCACGCGGATAGATTTGCCTTGTCTCATGAATTTATATGTCCTCCCTTGCCGGTACCTCTCATTGGTAAAAGGTCCAGAGAGGCTTTTACCCCCCCCCCCCCCCCCCCCGGCTGGGCTACAGCCATGGAAATGCCTTCTTTATTGAATACAATTTTGGAGGTATGCTTATAATATTTGTTCAATGTCAACGTTTTTATTCTCTGAAACTAACCCTGAGTATTTTTTGCGCTTATTAGTAGATTTACTCATTCCAAAATTGTTATCTTGCATTAATTTCCCCACGAAATTATCCATTCATGTCCCTGCTGGTTTGAGCTTCTGATTTGCCCCCTGAATTCAAGCTTCTTTTGCAATTGCTGCACACTGAAAACAAAACACATTCCTTCGCTACTCCTTCATTCTTTCTACTATTCTGCTAGGTACTGTTCATTTTCGACACCTAATGAACCGATTGTCAGGTATCCCTGGAGATCGATAGCTCATTGGTCCTTAGCGCGTCGTTAGGGAGAAAACTTGAGTTTAGGTGGTGGTTTTTCCATGCCACGTCTTCTTATTTTATCAATCAGATAGGTTTGTTATTCGGCCAATAGTTGCATTTCCTCTCTATTTTTCTAACACCCATTAGTAGGTGCACGACATTGGCTAGTGTTAGCTTCATAGGGAAAGAGAGAGGAGAGAAGTCTTGAAATCTTTGTATCTATGGGTAATAGAAATTTGAATGAAAATAGGACTGTACCTAAATGACAAAATATGCCAATAGTTTAATTATCGATCTTGCTAAATCTCATCGCTAGAGCAACGTTTAAGGAGTATCTATACCGCACTCTATATCCTTTATACTTTCCTATTTGAACTTAAATAGTATTTTATCTAATTAAATTTAACAAAGGACAAGAAGGAGGATGTTTTTTTACGTTTACTCTCTGATCTAAGGTACATTGATTTTTTTAATCCTATTCCATTTGTATTAATTTCTATCACCTTTCAACTTTTCACAAAATAATATTCAACACCCAAATTTCAACAATAACCTTAGTCTTTGTGCTTCAAAAATTATAAACAATATAGAGGCTAGATAAAAATAACTTAATCATGGATTTTGAAATATTTATTTACTTTTTCAAGAGGAAACTTTTTTATTCTTTATAGCTTTGTAAATTTTACTATTAAATTATATTGAATTTATTTATTTAGGATTTATTTTTTTAAGTTTCATAATATTTTCCATGATAAATTATCAAATCTATTCTTAATTGATTTTCCTAATTTTCCTTTTTTTTTTTTCTAAGAAGGTTTTAAATGATTGCTATATTTATAACTAGTATGAACTCGAGCCATGCATGGTGCCTGATGAAATTAACCTTTAGAAAGTATATATTATTGGGGACAATAATTGGGTTATGCATGTCCTGGCTAAACTCAATCCATATGAAGTTGGGGACTGAATTTGGATAAAGGAGGGCGCTTCTAAGATGCATGATGTACTTATGATATTTCGAGGATGAATGAATGAATAGCCTCCTTTGTTTTGTTTCAAAAAAAACAATAGATATTATAATTTAGAAAAAGATGAAATGATTAGCTATCACTAAAAGAAATAAATAGAAGTCAACTTCTTACATAGCAACTCAAATTAATATGGTAGAAAATGACATTACGATAAGTTTATGAATTGAGTGTGATGATGAAGATTCTTCTTCCAATTTTGTGTAGAAGATTGCTTTTTACTCATGATTTGATTGCAAAGATTTATATAAATGAAGTTCATGTGTATACATGGTTTACTACTTGTTCTTGGCATTCGTATTCTTACACTAGTAACCCTTTTCCTCTCAAGTTCCAAGCATTTAAATCACTATAATTTTTCTGGGTAAACAATTTAACCAATATAACATCCATGGGATAATTTAAACTGCGTAGTGATTTTTAAAAAAAAAAAATCGGCTATGTTGGTATTTGGTTATTTACTTACAATTCCACCATAAGGAAAATTTTCTACTGACAAAGATTTGGGGTGGGGGGGGGGGGGGGGGTAATTTATCATTAAAGATCCATAAACAAAACCATGTGGATTCGATATTTAGGAAATAGGAAATGTTGTTTATGACTTCTCATTTTTGAAAAAATCACAAATTCATACATCACAGGCATATCACATACAAGCCAAAATTTGGTTGCATCTAAAGAAACACCAGTAAGCCTTTTGCCTATGAATGTCTAACAACAGTTATGTAGTTCCACAAAAGATGAAGCACTTACAATCACTCTAAAATAGAAAAGTAGTTAAGTATCATCATAAGACGGCAGTATAAAGCCTACATACATACACGCAAAAGGAACCGTAAATCAAGTGGCAATTTTATGTACATAGGGTTGCTGGTTATTTATTTCCTAAGACTTTGTTGAGTTGATGTTGCTTCCATGCATATATCTCCAGTTTCCATGAGTACAGTGCCTTCTCATCTGGTTGGATCTCCACAGTATAAGCCACGCAATATTCATCTTGATTACTATATATCATGGTCAGAAGACTGGACTATTGGTATCAAGGTTCACTTGGGGGGGGGGGGGGGGGTAATTTATCATTAAAGATCCATAAACAAAACCATGTGGATTCGATATTTAGGAAATAGGAAATGTTGTTTATGACTTCTCATTTTTGAAAAAATCACAAATTCATACATCACAGGCATATCACATACAAGCCAAAATTTGGTTGCATCTAAAGAAACACCAGTAAGCCTTTTGCCTATGAATGTCTAACAACAGTTATGTAGTTCCACAAAAGATGAAGCACTTACAATCACTCTAAAATAGAAAAGTAGTTAAGTATCATCATAAGACGGCAGTATAAAGCCTACATACATACACGCAAAAGGAACCGTAAATCAAGTGGCAATTTTATGTACATAGGGTTGCTGGTTATTTATTTCCTAAGACTTTGTTGAGTTGATGTTGCTTCCATGCATATATCTCCAGTTTCCATGAGTACAGTGCCTTCTCATCTGGTTGGATCTCCACAGTATAAGCCACGCAATATTCATCTTGATTACTATATATCATGGTCAGAAGACTGGACTATTGGTATCAAGGTTCACTTGGCAACAAGCCTGCTTGATCTTAGGCCCTATTCTTTTCAGTGAAAATAAGGGGTGTGGGATGGGTGAGTGTGGAAAAGGGGGGGAATGAGTGGGTGTTTTTTTTTTAAGTGTGGGAAGGAGTGGGTGAGTGTGGGTGAAAGTTGAATATAGTTAAATGAAGCTGAAGTATTGGTTATTAATATTTTTTTGTTTTATAATGCAATAATTTTATTGTGATAGTAATTAATGATGATGAAATTTTTTTATTTTTGTTTATTCTTTTTTGTTCTTTTTTATTTTGTTTATTTTGTTTATTTTTTATTTTTGTATTTTTGTATTTTGTGTTTTTTATTTTTTTATTTTTTTATTTTTTATTTTTTATATTTTATTTTTTATTTTTAAATTTTTGAATTTTCTATTTTCTATTTTTATTTTTTATTTTTATTTTTAATAAATTTTTTAAATTTTTTTATTTTTTATTTATATTTTTTAAAATTTTTTTATTTTGTATTTATTTTTATTTCTATTTTTCTTAGATTTTTTAAATTTTTAAATTTTTTATTTTTATATTTCTTATATGTTTTAAGTTTTTTTAGTTTTAATTTTTAATTTTTTCATATTTATTTTTTATTATTCTATTTTTTATTTTTTTGTATTTATTTTTTTGTTTTTTATTTTTTGGAATTTTCCATAGGTTCTTTTTTGGAATAAAAAATGAAAAATAAAAAAATAAATACAACAAAATAAAAAATAAAAAACAAAAATAAATACAAAAAATTTTAAAAATAAAAATTAAAAAATAAAAAATAAAAAAAATAAAAAAAATAAAAATTAAAAATTAAAAAATCAAAAAATCAAAAATCAAAAATAGAAATAAAAAAATAAAAAATTTAAAAATTTAAAAAATTAAAATAAAAAATACAAAAATACAAAATACAAAAATAAAAATAAAAAATACAAAAATAAAAACAAAAAATACAAAAATGCAAAAATACAAAAATAAAAAATAAAAAAATAAAAAATAACAAAATAAATAAAAAAAATTTCAAGTAACATAAAATTTCTAAAAATAATGTCAACTGCAATAGATCTGCACTTTCTATCACGAATTACGAACAATGCCAAAAAATTATACGTAGGAGAAAAACTTCTGCAACTTCTGTTATGGATTACGATGTGCAGAAAATTATTCTGTCACATACACAACAATAACCATATACGCTTTCTAACCTACAACAAATATCTCGTAACCAACGATAACAAAAAAATAAAATAAAACTATTGCATAACATCCGAAAAATTAAAACTGCTTATAATTGCTATTAGATTATTCGTACACACAATTACGTAAATTATAAAAAATTTCAGAATATGAGAAATGGTTGTTTTATGTAGGTGTGGGAAGGAATTGGTGAGTGTGGGAAGGAGTGGTATTTTTTTTTAAGTGTGGAAAGGAGTGGGAAGAGGGGGGAAGGAGTGGATGAGTATTGGTTGAGTTGATTAAACTACGAAAAGAACAGGGCCTTAATCTCCCAATTCCTCTGTGTAAGTTTTAATTACAGTAGTCAGATAGCTTATAGCTCCACCTCCTGTTGTTTCACGATAGGTTCTAGCTCTGCATATGCTTGTTCTACCTTCATGCTTGAGTTGTAGATGAGTGTTGGTTCTAGATGTCAACTCTTGCGTGTCATAGTCCGATGGTGATATATCATACACAACTGGGAGAATTGAACCTCAAATTCGTAGCAATTTACTCCAACCCTTCTTCATCATATCTAATTCTTCCCCACAAAAATCAAATAATTTAACACCTCCTCTAAACACCTTTCTTATCACTGAAAACATCAGTAGTGATCTTGTAATACTAGCTTAGATGGGAAATATTGGGAATACCCCTTGGGGAATCACCACAAAATCCCTTCATTCATCAAATCTATCCCTATTCTATTCCATATGTTATCGAATTGATGTGAACATCATAACATTAAAAGAACCTGTGACATATTCTATTACTTGGCTTTAGAAGGAAACGAACTATATGTTTGAGTGAAATTTACCTTCCTAGTGTAGAAAGCGTTAGCCAACCTAAGTAGCATAGTACCAAAATTATATGAAGCCATCAGTGACCAAGTTTTTCACCTAACCTAATCCGACCTCTAATAAACAAGCAACTTAATCAAAATAAAAGGCCTTTGAGTTCTGTGAAGTGCTGTGCTTTTCTCATTGCTCCTCTCTGTTTTAATTCCTCTATTTATACGTACATGTTATGCATGGCCCCACGATGTAAACCTAGCTTGGCCCTCAAGCTTCTAACTTTCCAGATAGAAAAAGGAAACCAAACAATTATAAAATTCTATTAGAATAAATCTATAATAATAAATCTAGTTTATTTCCTAATATTCCCCCTCAAGTTGGAGCATGGAGATCGAGAATGCCCAACTTGGCCTTGAAAAATTGAAACTGACTCTTGCCAAGTGACTTGGTAAATAAATCTGCAGGTTGTTGTTTGGTCCCAATGTGAGCTAGCGTGAGGAGACCGGCTTCAAGTTTTTTCCGGATAAAGTGACAGTTGATCTCAATGTGCTTGGTCCTCTCGTGGAGCACAGGATTGCGTGCAATATGTAGAGCTGCTTGGCTATCACAATAGAGTTTCATGGGGGAAGGAAAGATCCCTGAAGAGGCAAGGAAGGACCTTAACCAGATCAACTCACTAGTAGTAAGGGCCATGGAGCGATATTCCGCCTCAGCTGAAGACCGGGAGACAGTTGCTTGCTTCTTGCTGCGCCAAGAAACTAGTGACCCACCGAGCGTGATGAAGTAACCGGACAGGGACTTTCGTGAAACAAGACAAGCGCCCCGGTCCGAGTCACAGTAACCAAGAACTTGAAGATTGCTATCGGACCTAAGCAAAATACCTTGACCTGCGGTACCCTTCAAGTAGCACAAAACTTGCCGTGCAGTGTCCAGATGCTCCTCTCGAGGAGCTTATATGAATTAAGAGAGAACGTGGACAGCTTAGGTGAGATCGGGTCTGGTGACTGTGAGATAAATAAGATAGCCGATAAGCCGTCGATATCGAGTAGGGTCCAGGAGGTGCTTTCCTTGTGCTAAAGCTAGGTGCTGATTCTATTCCATGGGAAAGTCAACTGGCTTAGCTCCTAGAAGTCCACACTCATTAATGATTTCGAGTGCATATTTTCTTTGACATAAGAATATCCCGTGGGGACCTTTAGCGACTTCAATACCGAGGAAGTATTTCAAAGAGCCCAAATCTTTAATACTAAAACATGCATGAAGGTAAGCTTTGAATTGTCTGCATGCTTCAGTATTGTTGCCTGTAAGCACAATGTCATCAACATACACCAAGACACCAATGAAAATGTCGTCCTTGCGATAGGTAAATAAGGAGTAATCTGCATAGAAACGTACAAAGCCATACTCAGTCAACTTGGGGGATAGTTTAGCGAACCACTATCTCTGGGCCTACCGAAGCCCATAGAGAGATTTCTTAAGGCAACAAACAGTGTTCTTGTCGGTACTCTTGAATCTAGGAGGGAGTTTCATACACACTTCCTCTTCCAGGTCTCCATGTAGAAAAGCATTGTTGACATCTAGTTGATGCAATTGCCAACCTTTAGTTGCAGCTACTGCTAAGAAACATCGAATACTGGTCATTTTTGCAACTGGTGCAAAGGTTTCATTATTATCAAACCCCTCGATCTGGTGATCTCCTCGAATTACCAGGCCTACTTTATATCTTTCAATGGTGCCATCGGATTTGTACTTGATTTTGTAAACCTATTTGCAGCTAATAGGTTTCTTGCCAAACGGGAGAGGCTCGATGGTCCAAGTCTCATTCTTTTCTAAACCCTTGATTTCCTCTGCCATGGCCTTACGCCAGTGGTCATTTTGCACCGCTTCATGATAAGATCAGGGTTCTGCAATCTTAATAATGGCAGCTAGAAACTGTCGGTGAGAAGTAGAGAATTTCGTACATGTAACATAGTCCTTTAAAGGGTAACGTGTACATGAGGTGTAGCAGGAGAAACGGGGTCGTTAGGATGAGCGGTGTAGCACAGGAACTCATCAAAATGGGCCGAGGGCCTATGGGCTCGATTGCCTCATTGAGGCGCCTGGTTAATGGGATCAGTCTGGACTGAGGGTGTAGATGGGCCAGACGTAGACTCTGGACACCTTGTGATCTCTAGCCCAGTTCGGTTCTAGTCTTCAGCAGAACCAGGATCAGCACTGACTTGATCCTGGGTCGTGGGAGGCCCAGTTCCAGGCATGAGGGAGCTGTTGCCTGAGGATTGGGCCGGTGGCTGCTGGGTTGAGTCGCTCCCCCTGTCTGTAGGCGTGACTTTCGCTTGGGCTAGCCAAGTGTCTTCTTCACACCCGGTTGTTAGATTCAAGCCCAGATTGCTTCGATCCATATGGTTGCCTTCACCGGAACTTGATTTGAAAGGGAACACTCCTTCATGGAACACAACATCCCGACTTTCAAAAAAAATCGTGTGGTTCCAAATCATATAATTTCTAAGCTTTCTTGCCAGAAGGATAGCCTACAAAGATGCAACGTCTACTTCGTGGTGCAAATTTATCACTCCCTCGAAGTTGGCTTTTGGCATAGCATAAGCTACCGAAAACCTTAATTTGATCATAGGAGGGTTTTCCTTGGTATATAAGTTCATAAGGCGTCCTTCCATTCAATACCCTACTAGGAGTTCGATTTATTAGATATGCTGCTATAAGAATGTATTCTCCCCAAAAATTTAAAGGAAGATGAGCTTGGAAACGAATTACCCTAGCCACGTTTAAAATATGGTGGTGCTTGCACTCCACCCTTCCATCTGCTGCGGAGTGTCCATGTAGTAGGTTTGATGAGTGATACCCTTGTCCTAATGAAATGCTTGCATGTGCCTAGATTTGAATTCGGCTCCGTTATCGCTACGTAGTACCTTGACTTGCTTACTAAACTGGGTTTGAATCATGCTAATAAAGCTCTTTAGAAGTTGTCCAGCTTCACTTTTCTCTTTCATGAGATACAACCATACCCCTCGGCTGCAATGATCAACCAAACTTAAAAAATAATGGGCTCCACACGAGGAGGGCACACGATATGGGCCCCATATGTCGCAATAAACAATCTCAAACAGTTCTTTTGCTTTATTCTCACTAAGACGAAATGGCATTCTAATTTGTTTTGCACAAAAACAAGCATCACATACATCATTATTTTTACTAACAGAAAAATCCAAATTTTTTGCTAATATCTTCATCACTTCTTTAGATGGGTGCCCCATTCTCTCGTGCCATAAGTCTCTTGCCTTCATTGCATTACTTTGATTCTTGCATGATGCTTTGCCATAGTATTAGACCCCGTTTATTTGCTCACCCGCTCCAATCGGCACCCTCGAAATACGGTCCTGTAAACCACAATGATCATCAAAAAATGTTACACTACAATTAAGATCTTTTGTAATTCTAGCAATTGAGATGAGGTTACAACTAAGATTAGGCACTAATAAAACATCGTTCAGCTTTGTTCCATCATCTAGACATGCCAACCCGTGCTCGGTGGATAACGTTTGCACGTCGTTGGGTAAAATAATCTCAACGGGTGCCCTGGCTTGAGTATGTGACAGTATAGTTGGATCGCCAGTCATGTGGGTCGAGGCCCCACTGTCCAACATCCATAGGTCGTTGTCTGTGAGCTTCTCACTCGCGTACCTGGTGGGCTCTATCAGGCTTATCAATCTCTGAACCTGCTCGGTGGTAAGACCGGGAATGGTGGGTGAATCGGCTGTGCTGGCTTCAGCTGTGGAAGTGGCTGCCACGGCAGCGTGAACACCTTCTCGTCCTCTGCCTCTCCCACGAGCAGTGTTGCTTCGACCTCCTCGGCCTCCTCTGTTACCACGTCCTCCACGTCCTCATCTGCGGCATCTCCAACCGGGTGGGCATTTGATTAGCTCAAACCACCCGGTTTCGTCACGTCCGAATTTCCCGCAGTGGTTACAGGTGCTCCTTTCACTGGTTCCGGCTACTGTCCTGGTGCTGTTCACGGTGAAGGCAGCCGCCGACTCCAGACGAGCATCTCTGTTGATCATCAACTATTTGCGGCTCTCTTCTTGCACCACCATATTAAATATGCAATCCAGAGAAGGTAATGGATCAATGGTCAAAACCTGACTTCTTATCGATGAATAAGCGTTATCGTTGAGTCCTATGAGAAATTGATGAGCCTTCTCCCGCTCATATTTGTGAATAAATTTGGTGCCAGCGTTACACGTGCACCCTGAACAGGTACAAAACGGAGGCTTGTCGAGGACCTCAAGTTCTGTCCATAAATTCAAGATTTTGGAATAGTACTGGACTACACTCAATCTTCCTTGCTCACAATTCGCTATGCTCATTTTTAATTGGTGTATCTTTGGAACATTAGTGATTGCGTATCGTTTCTTGAGTGCATCGCACATGTCCTTTGCAGTATCAGTGTAGGCTGCACTCGTTCGCAGCATGGGATCGATCACATTAAGGATCCATGAACAAATCATCGAGTTTTGCCATCTCCCAGCCTTGTAACTCGGATGAGTCATCGTTCTTATTTTTAGGTTTAGTTAGTGTGCCATTGATAAACCCAAGTTTGTTTTTGGCCCATAGAGCCATCCTTACGGCCCTCTCCCAAAGATCATAATTTTTCCCATCGAAACAAACTGCAGTAATCAAAATCCCGGGTCCCTCTGATGGGTGTATATAATAAGGGGATTGTGGGTCTCTGATGAATTTTGACATGGCTATGATATGGAGTGTGTTTCAATAAGATGCTCTCATACCATGATAAACAAGCAACTTAATCAAAATAAAAGGCCTTTGAGTTTTGTGAAGTGCCGTGCTTTTCTCATTGCTCCTCTCTGTTTTAATTCCTCTATTTACACATACATGTTGTGCATGGCGCCACGATGTAAACCTGGCTTGGCCCTCAAGCTTCTAACTTTCTAGATAGAAAAAGGAAACCAAACAATTATAAAATTCTATTAGAATAAATCTATAACAATAAATCTAGTTTATTTCCTAATAACCTCATCCTAAGTTGTTAAACCCGAAAAAGCAATGCATTTATTATGACAGTTTATGAAGAAAAAAGAAACTAATTTTAAGCTTTAAAATAAATCAATAAAGACCTTATACGTCCACATATAAATTACATGTAGTTCTTTCTCTTCAAAGTTGGGCTTTAGATATGAGAATCAAATCCATCAGAAAATTCATGGAATTATAATTCAATAGAGAATGCAGCCAAAGATAGAAACAGAAAAAGTAAACATCATTTAGTCCCATACCGCTAATTTTTCATTTGTATTTTTCAATTAGGGTGTGTTTGGTATGGGTGAAAATCATTTTCCCGAAAAATAATTTTCTCATTTTACGGTATTTGATAAAACAAGGAGGGTAAATATGTTTCAGGGGAAAATCATTTTTCCTAAAATGAAGGAAAATATTTTTACTTTGAATAGAGTGTAAAATTGATTTTACGTTTCTTTGACGCTCACATAGTTTCACATTATTTCTCTCTTCTGTGTCTGTTTCCTCAGTATATGATTCAAAGATTAAGACGATGATATATAGTTCGAAGATTAAGGCAACATATTAAAGATTAGTGAAACTTTATCATCCCGATGCTAATACTGATACTAATACTGGTGAATCTAACAACCATCATTTTATCGAAATCCAAAACGCATTGTAATTTATCATCAAGGTTAAGAAGATAGAGAAATTTACTAGGTTTTTTCACTTCTTTGTTTGGGTTTCTACTCGAATGTGAGAAATCGATAAGCATTGTTAGCATCAAATTGTTGACCGTAGGTAAAATCAAAAAAATTAACAAATGTACATATTGTCACAATTTTAATTTGGATGGCACCACTATTGTAATATAATTCCCCAAAGAACAAAATATAAATTTTTATTTTTCTAAATACCTTACTTATTTTTGTTTTTTTACTAATGTGCCTCTTTTTAGCTTTTTTTAATTTCATTTTTTAATAATCAAACTCATTTTCCAGAAACTTCATTTTTGCTTTTACCAAACAGCTAAAAATATGAGCTGAAAATCATTTTATATGAAAAATCATTTTACATGAAAAATGGTTTTCTAGGAAAATGGTTTCAACCCTACCAAACACACCCTTAGTGATGTTCGCACGGTGAATTAGGTGAAAAATAAGGAACAACGTACATTGTTAGTATCATTAACTATCATCTAGTGACTGAAAGAAGGATGCAATTTCTTAGAAGTGAATTAAGCCAGTGAAGCAAATAGGGACAAATTTCGAAAGTAAAAATCAACAAAACTCATATAATTGGGTGGTATGAGAAATATTGCATAAGAAAAACCAACAAAATCAAATTAAAAAATTGACAAACCTGAAAATGTGAAATAACCCAATAACTCTTGTTCTGCGTCCTGCATCCATCGCCAATGAAACTAAAGATTAATACTTGGACGGCAAAAATGATAGAAGTGCCTGGGTTATTATTATTTCTCCACAGCATGGGATATAGAAAGATGTAGGTTAGGGGAAAGGGTTGCTAAACCTATTCGTCTTTAGACAAAAATGCAATTTAAAATAACGTTTTTAAATATATATATGTGTAATTATCATAACGCATCAATTTCTTACGTAATGTGAAAAAAATTCAAATTAAAACAAAAAATAAAACCCATCTAATAATCATGGCATGAGAATGACTCCAAGATCACAACTGGTCCAGCCAACAGTCGTCTTTAGTGACCTTGTAGAATTTCATATTACTAGTATAATGAGCAATCTAGTAAACACCATTTGAATATGATGTACCTGCAATTTTGGCGAGGAAACGGAAAAACAATCTGAGTGAAGAAAGAAGAGACACCTTCAATAAACTACAATTGGGCGGAACTTTAATAAATTTTGGTAGTTATGTTAAAACTGAAGAAAACAGATAGATGTCTATATAAAAGTTTTGACATGTTCAAGTGCATGGGAAAAACCTTGCTCCGGCAGTTGGATGGACGTAGGATATCAAGATTGATTAAGAGCAAGTGGCGCAGGTTCGAACCTTGTTCCAGCTTTTTTACTCAAAAGCTCTCTCTCTCTCTCTCTTATTTGGCCCAAGTCTCGAATTCCAGCACAATCCTTGCGCAACTCCATCCCTCGTTCTCAATTTCTCCCACACCCACAGAAAGCGAAACCCACCTCCAGCTGTCCCCACCTCAACCTGCTAGGTGCAGGCCTTCGTCGCCCACTCAACCAGCGCCCCTACCCCACCACCACCAAACCTACATTCAATTCGAACTCAACAGAGAGAGAACATTATGGCTTTTGTTATGCTGAGTTTCTAAAATCCAGGGCAGAAGATAATGTTGGTTTCCTTTATCATGTTCTGGGGCTTCTCTTAATTATTTTTCCCGATTTAAACATGGGGCTTTTTCTGTGTTGAAAACTTGATGTAATGAAGGAAATTCAATTTTTGGCTTGAATGTAACATAGCAAATCAAGGTGTTTGCAGAGGATGGGGAGGGGGAAAGAAGGGGCTAACAGGTTATGAACAGAAACTCTACGGGAATTGGATCTGTTTTGAAAGGGGAGAGAGGGAAACTTGGGGAGTGGGAGGCTGTACGACCACACAACAAGCAATTAACAAAATTTATGAATTTTCTTCTCAGAAAAAAAAGTTTGCATCAACAGCGTAAACTTAATGGAATCATGATTTTTATGGTAGAGATTGCAATTAGTTCCGTAAATTAATGTTGTTGTAATGTTTGATAGTTTTAAAATGATTACTATTATGTATAGTATAGATTTAAACATTTCAATAGTGAAGGGTATTTTTAGAATTTGGGTGTTAGTAATTATTTTATGAAAAGTTCAAGGGGGTAGAAAATAATGTAAATAGGTGAGGTTCAACAAGTATGATCGTTTGAGTGAGGGTTAATGTAAGAACCTCCAAGAACTAGCGAAAAGATTTAGCAAAGGATAAGAACTACAAATTGCAAAAGAAATGGAAAAAACAACTCCCCGCCTACCGCCATCTCAGTTGCTTCTCCAACGAGAATCCCCAAAACTTTTTGTTTGGCCGTAAGAGCTTTTCATGCAGCCTTAGTTGAACCATTAATGGTATTCACTGCCTGAATGGAGAATCGTAGTTGGCCATATCTGAGCTACTTCAAATGAGAAAGCCACGAGAGGAATCAAACAAAGACCATTACTTCCAGTGAAAAAGAGGCAACTTCCATTCCAATTTTGCAATAGCTAGATATTGACTAGCGGCTAGCTCCATCAACTTTGTAATTTCATCTACAGTAGCCCCGACGTTGACAGAGCTTGATGCAGCGGTCAGTGAGTCTCTGTGATCACCCACTTTTAAACTTTGTTTTTTAATTTTAATTATTTTGGTTGTTTGGAGTTGTAACAAGGTTTTGAGATAGTGAACGGTTCGAATTTATGAACTTGATGCAATCATTTCATTTGCAGAGTCTTGGAGGAAATCGTAAAGCACGAACATTGGCTGGGCTTTTAGCAAGGCAGTGAACGCACAGCCTATAGGATGGTTTGAGATATTTAATGTACGGTCCATAAAATAGTTTAAAACATCATTTTTTAATTTCTGCCATGAATGCTTTTTCCTCCATTGAAGTTTGATCTCTATTCCAGAGTCCAAAAAGGTGGCACCACTTACGATTGATGTTGGAGTTACTATAATGAGTAATCAAAGTCATATAAAATAAGAAATTATCTAATATTTTATGCGATATACGGAACATATTTAATTTTTTAAGGGAAAAAACTAATATTCCCAGAACTTAAAGTACAGTTATTAGATGGTACAAACCATAAAAAATCTTTAAATTGAGATTCTTATATATTAAAATAGATTATGAAGATTGACTTAGCTGAATATGTACATACATGTCATGTATTAATGAATTTGATGTATGGCTTCTTATATATTGTTAGAATCTATGGTCTAGTAACAAGACATAATACAAAACTATCTCATACTTCCGTATATCACAATGAGGACAAGAATATATATGTTAAAGGGAAGATAATCTTACAACCAAAAAATTATTTATTTATTATTTATGCAATAAATTATTTATGCTAAGATTGAATGGAAGCATTAGTAGTAGCAGTAATAATGATGATGACCATGATCATGATGATAATAACAACAATGTGTAAAAATCTTTTATTATTTCCTAATAATTGTTTATTTATAGTAAATAGGATCCATAGTTATCGTCATAATATATATAATATCTCTAATATTCTGTACTTATAATAGCAAACATTTTTTGCTATTTATTATTTTAATTAAAAGTAATAATTTATGTGGCTCGGAGTTAGGTTGGGAGTTCGGTTGGGAAAAGTCCAAACAACTAAAAATTGAACACGTCTCGTATGCCAGCGTAGCATAGATTTTTTTAGATAATTAAACATGCACAAACACACACATGCACACGCATTCGCACGCACATGCACGCACACATGCACACACGCACATATATATTAAATTCTGGAACAAGTAGTTCAAAACATGTTCATAACTTTAGGGCAACATGAGAGTTAAACTGTTTAATTTACTATATTGTCTAAGTATTTAAAGCATGTTCAATCTTCATCTTTATGTATGAATGAAAGAAGGGGAATTAGTCAATAGCCTTTTCAATTTACGACTTTGGGGTACCTACTATTTTACGGAATAATTTTTATCAGATAACTTTTTTTAAAATGTATTTTCAAGTACCTACTATTTTAGAAAAACTATTTGCAAAGGTCAATGTTCTAAAAGAAAATGATTTTTAGGGGCTTTTTCTTTCAAATCCAACCCAAAACTTCGTGAATTTTCTATTTTTGCCCAGAATGGGGATAAAAACTGCAAATTCTCAAATTTTATAATTTTTTAGAAAACTATACTTGTATTAATAATTAGACTTCTTATAATGACTTTACTAGTGATCGTTATGATAACCAACTATGTACTTATATCACAAATATCATATTTTTTGTAATTATAGGCCCATCATGCTTTGCTAAATAATAATAACAACAACTTTCAGTGTCAGTCCCACTCAGCAAAATAACAAAGCTAATTAGTTGGCATTGCCTGAACTTAGTCGGTGTTGGCACTTGTGAAGTTTACAGATATTGCTAATCTCAACCACAACTTCCTTAGATCAGGCACAACACAGATCCATTTTATTTTCTACTTCGGACTGTGGTAACATCAAGTTTTTATATTTTTAACGATAGCGAGACTTTAATAAGGAAATCAAAATATTTAAGATATAAGGTTCAATTGAATAACATTCTCTACTGAGAAACTTCTTTTATTAGAAGATTGAAAGTGGAACATTACAATGAAAACATTTGAATGGGATTAAACAACTAAGATCATCAGAGATGCTTGCTTATAGAGAAATGGAGGTGCTCCACTTCTCTTTTGCTTAAGTATGCTCAAGTGATTATGTCCCTCACAACATTCAGCCTCTCTTTTTAAAGAGGAGATATAATACATAAGATGCATCATGGCTACAGTTCACATATTTTTAAAAGATGCTTTCACACGGTTACAGTAGACTATATTATTATACTGATACACTTGATAGAATAATATATAATGATGCAACAACTTTTCAGAACACTTGATGCTGACAAGACTAGTTATCCATATTGAAATTTTGCATGCCTTTATCTCCAATGATATCTTCAAGTCGATCATTATTTATGTAATCATCAAGATCTTTATCAAATCTCATTAAAAACGGATCATTAACTACTTCTTGTTGCTTTATAAACCATTCTCATCGTTGATTATTAGGTTCATTTAGATCAATTAATTGAACAAGATAATGGGCTAGTTTATCCTTTCCATTTTCATACTCAATTAATGTGCACTGTACCTCAAGATGTAGACTTCCATTGCATGGGGCACTTGATGGACTATCACGAGATGTGAGAATCCACTGGATCATTTTAAAAATACACTTTTGAAACTTAGTTACTCTTGAGAAGAATAAGTACTTCGAATAAGGGATTTTCATGAGGTAAGCTACCATCCCACATTCCAAAACTTTTGTAATGGGATGATCGAGAGTGACTGAATTTGCTGGGAATCTAACACCACTACCTCCAGATCTATTAGAAAAGAAAATCATAATAACTATGATTCCAAAATATCATAATAGTAATTATGATAGTAGCCAATACAGACTGTATACCTGTCGTTGAACCATTTTTCTTGAATATAGGAACTTATTTTTGCTTGAACATCATAGGGATGCCTTAAGTAATTTATTTATAACTCTAAAAGGTTGAATTTATGTACTATTAGATCAGCAAAACAACAAACCAAAATGTGCATGAAATTCTAAAATATCCACAACGATTCTACTAATAGAAGGAGAAACCAGTTCTAGTATTAACAACATTTCATTGTGGAATTCCTCCTTTTCTGGAAGGAGTTCTGCTCCGGTAATCAACATTGACGAGTTCATGAATTAAACTATCTGCCAGATAATTCCTTAATCCTTTATACGTTTAATAGAGAAAGAACACTAGTTAAGTTATAATTGTCAACACAGGAGTCACCCTTATGCTTGCATATTAGATAAATTCTTTTTCACAAGAATGAAGTATTTCTTCGCAATCAATTCGTATAAGAAAAGGCTTTGGGTTAAGAACATAAAAAACTTTTTAATTCTTCTTATGACTGCAACGATTTCTTTTTCTATCGTAGGATAGATGCATTCTGCATCATTAAAACTTCACTGTAGTATTTGTAGAGTTTTTCTCCTTCTTTAATTTTGAGTAATGCACTCCGATGTTCATTATTGGCATTTGTCTCAAAAAATAAATAATCTCCAACATTATTCAAATTAAGAAGAAGAAGATTTTTGAGCATCTTTTTAATATTTTGAACAATCTTTGAATCATTAGGAGTTTAAGTCCAACTTACTTCTTTCGTAGGCTTCTGTTGTAACAGTTTTCTCCATTTTGCTATGCCTTTAATAAAATTCGAAGCTTAGGTAAAATATCCAAGCAATGTTCATAATTGCTTTCAATATTCAATCTTCTCGAAAAAATTTTCTATTTTTTTCTAAAATATTTTTGGAGAATGATTTGTTCAACTTTTATTTCTAGTCCTAAGAACTCTATTTCTTATTCAGCATAAGTGTACTTGTTTTTACCAATGACAATACCATGATTAATGAATATTTGGGTGACAGCTAGAACATCATCCGTATACTATTCTATGGTTTAAGAAAAGATAAGAATATCATCGAAGTAAACTGGACAATATTAACGATATTTTCCTATTTAATGAGATTAACTTCTCCCACATCAAATTCATAGTCTTTTATCTTTCAATCCACTTCTATCATTTCGCATACGTACTTACTTTTGATTGAAAGATAAATTTTTGTAGAACATATCTTTCTGTATTGTAGGGAGAAGTCACTCTACTTTGATATCTTCATTCTCATTATCTACGATAAATTCTTCTCCTTAAAGGTCGCCTGGAATGATTGACGTACTTTCTATCATATGACTAGCTTTTTCATAGTCACTTTCTTCATATTCATCTTCTATTACTATTTGATTGATTCCGTTGTTGTTTTTTAGGGCCAGATCTAGTGTTTCCCCTTTACCAAGCTCAAAATAGTCTAAACTACCCAGTGTTTCTACAATCTTATCATTCTTCCTATTTTTGCATTCGTTTGTATAATAACCTACTTCGACATATGCTCAACACTAGCTTAAAGCAGTTTTTTCCTACATGATAATAAGAAGCATTTCTAATAAAAATCTTCACCTTTCGGGGCTTGGCGTGTTACAGTACTTTCTTTTGTATTTTTCTTCCCTTTGCTCGTTAAAGCTCCTTTTCTTATAAAATTTTCTTTTTCTTCTCTTCTTATGTTCATTTCCCCAATGATGACGAGTACCCCAACATGTTGAAATTGTGTCCTAATTTTCTTTTGCTTTTGGAGTTCAAGACATTGATCATTAACCCATTTTTTAAATAAGAGACCCTTGTGCCAAGGCGTATGATTGATATCTGCTTTTTCAAGTCATTTAATGTATTTTTCATTGATTATGGAATTTATTGGATAGAGTAATTTGTCACAAAATATACCAAGAGTAGTTTTATTATACCCGATTTTGTAATAATTTTGACTAAATTCAGCAATATAATTTTTCTTACTTAATTGTTGAATATAGTAGCTGGTGTTTTCTTTATTCTTAATAATTTTTACCTTTCTCATGTAATGAGTCATACCAATTAGCTATAGTATTGGAAAAACTATGTTCAACATTGTTTAGAAAATTTCCAGTAGTCCATGTGATATTCAAGTTCAGGACATTATTTATTTCCCTCTTGTAATACTCAAAATATTTCTTCTCTATTACAAGTTTCATCGATGTTTAAGATGTAACAAGTTTGGCTAAGTGGGGCAAGACTAATCTTTTGAAAGGATGTGGTTTTTCCTAGGATAAATTCAAAGGAAAAGTTGGCTATTCATCCTACGAGAACATTTCTAGGTCTTATAAAATGGGTATTTTTTAGACAATTAACTAAACCCTTTAAGTTTAGGAATTACATTGATGATAATTGGATTCAAATTTGTCAATGTTAAGTTCTTAACCAATTTCATTGAGCTTACTTCCAGCTACCAATTGTCCATGTTTTTTTATCTAGTTTTCTCCTAATTTCTTCTAAAGGAACAACATTAAGGTCTTTTAGTTTAACTAGGTTCATCTATTTATATATTTTTTTCTTCTAACTTGACATTATTTGTGTTCGTCTCCTCATTATCTTCATATAGTAATTCTTGTTTATCTATTATTGCACCCATGATTTTGTTTAATTCTTTTGGATTTTGTTCTTTATCAAAGATATTTTGTAACTCCTTTAGATTGTACTGCTTAAACTCAATTCTCTTTCTCTTCTTCTTTTCCTTTCTTTTCTGATGATTTTTTAGTTGATTTTTCTATTTCTTTTTCAATTTTCTCGTAAAGGAAATGAATTTTTGTTTTTTAGATTTCGGAAAGGATATTTAGGCTAAAATGAAATACTAATACCTAAAATAGATTTGCCACCATTGATTCAATAGAGATAGATTACTGATAATTACTTCTTTACTTAACTTTAGTTTTGATTCTTATTAATTCAGCTTTGAATTCTAAAACTATATCCGTGATAAACTTTAATTTTGGTGCTATTGGAGTGGATTTATCAGAGTATGCACAATATGTGGAGATGACTTAAGTATTAAATACAATTAATTAGTTAATTAACCATTAATTAACTTAATTATATTAATAATTTTTGTTCACATGGCTCTGATACTAGATTAAAGGGGAATCACATGTACAAATGCTTTGGGTAAAGTATACACATCTCAAAAGTTTAGGGTGATTGATGAAAATAGGAATAGCAATTTGTCCCCTTAAAATAGTTGTCATAGAATATGGTACCTTTTAAATATATTACAATAATATGATCCCCTTGTAATGATTTTCACAAAATGAAGGGTACCTATCATTAATTTCATCCTAGCCTTTCCCTTTGAGAAGTTTAAATAGTGAATAAAATTTAACATTAAACAAGTACATAATAATTTTAATCAGAAATGGTGTTTTTAGAGTATATGGTTCTAATATCAGTCCAATTAGATTACTTAACTTTTTTAGTATAGCATCCTTTTAAGGTTTGACTTTATGCCCAAAGCCAAAGAGCTAAAGAATGAAAAAAGAAATAAAAAATAAAAAAAACTATCCATTTAATCATGCACATACAACTAGGGATGGCAATGGGTTAGGTCCACCTGAACCCGGACCCAAACCCATTTACGATCTAGACCCAGACCCAGTCCAGTCCCATTGACTCTGGAAAGATGGGACCTAGATCGGGAACTTATAGGTCTAACAGGTGAATAGGTCATTAGCAAGTCCTGGCCATTTTTAAAATTAAAAATTTATTGCAATGGATTTTTTTTTTTTTTAACACATCCTAACATGAATTTCCATATTCTAATGTCAAAGAATTTGATTTAAAAGATTATGGCATTTGATATAAAAACGATTCTCCTTTAGAATGAGGGACTTGTAATAGGTGGCTCCGAAAGAGAGGACGATATAACTGAGTGAAGAAAGTAGACAGAGATTGAGACGAGGAGTAGTGGCCATGAGTGTAAATAAATGGTGCGAAGCGTGGCAGCTAATCTTAGAACATGTTAGTCCCTTAAACTTATGTTTTAGTCAATTTCCACATTTAAAAAATATGATAAAATATTAACAGATCTTAAGTGCGCTCAGGTCAAGTTTGGGTCTCAATTTGTTAGATCTGGACCCAGAACCAACCCAAGACCACTCAGACCCAAACTTATTTAAGATCCATTGGGCCTCTTGTGATTGGGCCCAATCCTTTTAATTTTGGTCGAGTCTAGAGCGGATCTAGGTCGAATCTCGAATCCACTACCATCCTATACTTATCTTTCATCTTTGAAGGAGTTTTTTTTAAGGGGAAAAAAAACCTTACTGAATCAAGGGTACATGACCTACCAAATAAAGCTAATTGGAGAGAACTTTAAAATTTGCAATTGGATTAAAGGCACATGGACTACAAAATAAAGATAATTTGAGTCGACTTTAAAATTAACATATTCCCTATTAAATAAATAAATTTGTCAGTTTAATGGTTAAGGTTGCATGTATTCATGGATGATATAACATCATCAAGCTATTTTCCATTTTGGTTTACTAGAAGTTACATTAGCCATTTTCCTCATGCTATGTCTAATGTAGTAATTGTAGGACATAAAATAGATAAATTAACTCTAAATTGATGCATCATTTATCTTTTCTTTCCTTTTAGATCCTTTATTTTATTGAACTAGGGTTCTCGTTGGCCAATAAGGAATATAAAAAAAAAGTCCTATTATATAACAAGGCTCGAACTTCAGACCTGATATTGGTACAAATTTGCTTACCTTAAAACTCTTATCATTCTATCACCGCAGATGAAATAATAGATATTACAAAAAAGTGCACTTAGTTGTTTCGTACATGGCTACTTTAGAGTCAAACCACTTACGACTAGAGCTGAAAGGTTGAGTTGTGACGTACCCCTTAAAACTTGACGGAAGAATCACACAATTCACTTGTCTAAGTTGACGGCTAGTAGCTCACTCCCTATTTATTGGAAGCTAAAATTAAGAGCTAGCACAAAATACATCCATAAATTCCAACGATATCTAACATTTACATTCTTCTTGACCATGTGTATACATATACTTTTTTTATTTTTCAGGACCTGTCTTAATATGCATCCCTTTTTTGTGTAAAATAAAATGTTTATCTCTGGCGTAAGAATTTTGATTCATATCAGTGCCACACATCACTTAACCATTCACAAAGGTCCTCCCGTACCCAATATTGACAACAAAAATGATTAGTTTTAGCATTCTAAAGATCAGATGCCAGTTTCTTGGGTTATGTTGGTTTTGAGCGTATAATAAACCCATAAGGGGTGCTAAATTACTAACATAACAAGCTAAAAGGTCATAAGGGTATAATTACAATTCAACCTAAACCCTAGAGCCTCTAACTCGTCGTTTTATTATAAATGAGGGCACAGTCTATGAGGTACAGACACGAGTGAATGTTATGAGTTTCTGCACAAACCCTAGAACTCTTAGGTTGTGAAGGGAGATCCTTCCCTGGTTAGTGATTCAACGTCAAGTTCGATCATCTTCCACTGCAGAATTAAGGTAACTTTATATCATAATCCATGTTTCTATTTCCTTCACTACAATTAGAGCTTGTCAACTTGTTTCCAGGTTGAATCCTGTATATGCTTTCTTGAAATTCATAGCATGTAATCTAATTGAATCTATGCTCGCTATTCTTACTATCACACTTGGAATTTCTTGCTTTTATTTCAAGTGTAACTTCGTCCTGATTTTTTACGAGATTTTGGTTATCGATAGAGCTTGATAGAGCTATAATTTGACATATTGTACGCATGTTTTGGCCGCCTAATTTGCAGGTAATTGTGCTTCGAAATTCTATGATTTAGCATATGAAAATCCCAAATTGGTTTGATGAATTGTCGAATTTATTTAATATTGTTCAATAGTGATGCATAAATCATGTTTCCCATTTGAAATCTACTGAAAGCCCTCTAATGATTGTCCAATTTGATCAAAATTTGATCAATTTTAGCAATGAAAACTTTGGCGGCAATCTAGGATTTAGATGAGTTTAGGACTCGATTCTTTATCAAATATTTTGGTCATTTTTTCTCGAAATTGATTCGTGCCTTTTGTCAACTATGTGATTTTAAGTAGCATAATTGTATCACTAACCAATTCAACCAATATTTGGTCCAAATATTTTTAGAAATAACACGAACTAAATCTAGGGTTTTGAGTCGTAAACTGTGATTCGTTTTTGATCAATTTCAATAGTTTTTCTTATAATCATTTTGTGATTTTCATTTCCTATGAAGTTTTTGGGTAAAATCCCTCAAACAATTTTGCAATAGCCACTACAAATTGACCGGAATATGGTTGGACTTTGTAAAGAAGTTTACCAATGATAAATGCACATATCTAACTGTAAAGTTTGATTTTAGGATCGACTTTGTACAATTTTTCTTTTTGCAATTTATGATTCAAATCAATCACAAAACATGTTTTGGCATGAATCTCAAAAGGTAATGTGGACCAATTTGATCGAAAAATAACGAATTGAGGTAGGCTTTTGCTGCAGGTCACCAGGATCCCATCTCTTATTTATTTGGGTCAAACGGCATGTTGAAGTTGGGGATGAGCCCATGTGCAGGTCACATGACCCAATGGTTGTGCAAGTGAGTTCAATGTCTTTTTCCTAATTCTTTAGGGACAAAAATTACATAGCTGACCAAAGGGTTCATTACAATTGTCCATAGGGGCTCGCCAAGTATAATTTTTTTTTTTTTAGTATGTGGGCATATGAAATTGTATGGTTTGATTGAATTTTTTGTGGGATATTTCTTAAGTATTTTTTTTGTGAGTATATATTTATGATACTTGATATTATTATTTTGAGAATAAAACATCGCTCTATTCTTTTTTGAGAATCTCCTATACTTCTTTATTTGAGCTATTTAATTCCTGCCTTCTGAGAAAATATGAACATGTTTAGTTGGTGAAATATCATAGGATATTTTTCATAATATATCTTGTGATGATCTTTTGGGCATATTTAATGCATATTGAATTTCATAAGAAATATGAGCATTTTTATTTGATGTCATTGAGATAAATTTGAATGAATACATTATGTGAAATCTCGACAATATTTTCACCTCATTTTATATATAATAACTATATATGTTTCATTAAAATTCATGAAAAGTATATTATATATTATCAAAACATGCATCACGCAGTATGAAACTATGTTTCATATGGTGTAGCCTCCAGAGTTGCATGTAAAAGTTATGCACCCTCCCTAAATAAGTTGCGTGAGTGGATGCTAAAATTTCTTTAAAAAATTATATTTTTGAGAATTTCATTAAATATGTAAGTTATAACTAAAATGTTTAAGTCCTTTGTTCATATATTGCAAACATATGTTAGATTTTACTAAAATATTCTCGAAGTTGGCATATCCTCTTTGATTGAAACTTTGTGAATTTCTTTTTCAAATATTTCAATTTGTGTTAAATGTCTCGATAACTTTGAATAAAATGACAAAGTTAACTATGCTAAGTATTTACTCCTACAACGATGATTGGGAATTATGCATGAACTATCGATTGTAGGATCTATGTTTATGTATATTAACTCTATCAGTTATCGCCAGGTTGCATATATGTGTGCATGCTAAAATATTAGATACACGTGTGCTTTTGTGTTGGTTGTAAAACTTTTACATTTTATAGGCATCATGTTGGTTGCCATAGTTACTAAACTTAGGTCATTCAATAGTATGTTTCAGGCATATGTCAAACATAATTGGCAAACTAGATAAAATGGTCATGAACTGACTTGTGACCAACAAGTTCATGGTGTGATCCATTCCTCGCCTAATGATTGGGATCATACTAAGATGGTCCTGTCTCAAATAAGTATATTCTTACTTTAAAGGACATCATGCGACAGATTAAGCCACAGGAAGAGCAGCAAGAGGTCACTGAGATGACGAGTGTAGAAGTGCATATGTCAACCTCTAACTTAGAAAATGGTTTGAAAAGAAAGAACTAAGGGAACTGGATTGGCAAGGCTGAGTCAGCTAAGAATCCAGAGC
Source organism: Carnegiea gigantea (assembly GCA_029747015.1). Lineage (NCBI taxonomy): Eukaryota > Viridiplantae > Streptophyta > Magnoliopsida > Caryophyllales > Cactaceae > Carnegiea > Carnegiea gigantea. The sequence continues at coordinate 15,264 of JAKOGI010003092.1, read as the reverse complement.
ATGACCAACAAAGCGCAGAAAAAGATGCAAGAAAAAGAACCTAGTAGAAGCTACGTGCTTTAATTATTACTAAAAGGGTCACTATGCTTGGGATTGCACTGAGACTAAGAAGGTACTTAGTAATATCTACTAGTAACTCTCATCTTGTTAGCCTTGTTCTTTTTTCTGGAACTCATCCTATGTGGATTGTAGGTTCACGAGTGAACCACATAGTTAGAGATTATAAAGCTTTATGGGGTTTTAAATGGGTTTTTACTTTTTGATGTAGATATATGTGAAATTGAAAACATAGAGGTTATTAGAGAATTGGAACATGCAAATTTGTTGTGTATGGTAGTCAATACCTTACTGTACATGATGTCCAACTTGCCCCTGATATTCACTAGAATATTGTTTTCCTATTGACTTTGTTAAATTTAGGTTTTGTTTTGATTATTCGATGGCACTGAAGCCAAGTTATTTTTAGAAACAACTTATTTTGGTTCTACTTTTGTAAGAATGGTTTGATTTTAATGGATTGGATATGCATTCCACTAATTCAATTATTTTTTTAATTATTCACATAATTGTGATGATGTGAAATGTTTATTTATCATGCTAGATTAGGTCATACATGTCATAAGCATATTTATACAAAACCTAGAAAAACAAGATTTTTAGCAAGCATAAGTGGACTAGCCCATTTGTGTATATTATCTGGAAGAAAAAATAACATCAAAAGCATTTAATTTTAGGAAGGCTACTAAGCAGCTGATTTCCATTGTAGTCAATTCATTTGAACATTTATGATCCAATGAATATGATAACAAACCACATAGCTTCTATGTTTTATCACCTTTTCACTTGATAGGTTAGATCTATTTGAACTCATATAAGTCTAAGTCAATAAGTTGCTTAACTAAAAATAATTAGACCAAAGAGGTTATGGCCTCAAAGACCTAATCATTGGCAAATATTTGTTGACATTATTTAGTGAATATTGTGATGACAAGTGAATAGTTTACTAGTGAACTATCCCTAAAATTCTACAACAAAATGGTGTTGCGGAGAAAGGAAGTATAATGTCCTTGGTTCTCTAATGGAAGCGCCAAAGTGGTAAGGGAGAGCATCTTTATGGGATACTCTAACCTTGAAAGATTTTGTACTCATTGAGCTGCAAGATAGTTGGAATGTAACTGGAATTTGTGCCACTTATGTCACATTCTAAAGTACATATTTCTCAAGAAGAGCAGGATAGATCAAGATTTATCTCCTCTAGTTCTCCATAATAATTTGGATCCTTCATTCGAGTGAGAGGATTTTAATTAGAGATGGATAAATTTATCATTAAAGTCCACCTTCATCATCAATTGCGAACAAAAGTGATTCTATTTTTGTTTCAAATGGGAGCAAGGTGATTAGTCTTGGAGCGGAAGTAAAATCAATCCAATAAATGGACAATTTGAGATTATATGAATCTCTACTAAGACACGGTTGTCACAAAACACTCCTCCTTGTACTTGAGTAATGAGGTAAATGAATCTTTCACGGCACTCCTACTAGATGGAAATGAGCTAAGATGCTCTTTCTGATCCTTCTAAGTATAAATGGATCAAAGCAATGCAAACAAAATGGAGTTAATAAAGTTCAGCAAAGTGTTGCAGCTAGTTGCCTTTGAGAATGACCTAAAGTTATTTGAGAACAAGTGGGTTCTAAAATAGTGAGGCTAATGTCACAGTTAACATTAGGCTCAACTCATTGGAAAAAGGTGCACACAATATGATAGAGCCAATTATAAAATTTTTTTCTCTCCTACTATGTGCTTTATCCTAATTTCACTTTTATCTAGCTATTATTACTAGTTTGAACCTAAAGCCACATCCTGTAGATGCAGAAATGTCATTCTCAAAGGAGATCTAAGTGAAGAAACTTGAGTGAAATAATCCACAGATTCTATTCAAAAGGTTTACAAACATCAAGCTGGTGGACATGTGAGGTCAATTTTTGACCTTAAAGTCCCTTCAATGGATTGGTATACTTGCTACTTAGCGATAAGGCTAACGTGACAAGAACTGGTGATACATTGCCTTGTTATAAGATAGGAAGCATTATGGCTCTGTCTTTAGAAATGCAAGAGTTTGTTTGGTTAATAGGGTACTTGGATTATTTGTTTGGTGGACCAGATAGTATGTTTGGGTTCAAAAAGTGTCCATTTAAGTACTACTAATCACTAAGTTTTTGCTCGTAATAGGAATTATTTTTGGGTTTCATTTGATTTTTGCGATTTTATATGAATAATGACTTGGTGAAACAATGAGTGTCAAAGGCGAGCAACAGGAGTCAGAGATCAAGACGATACAGTTCAAGTATGAATTTTGGCCCAACCCAACAGTCAACGCCCCATATTTTCTCTTGAATTAGTTCATGATCTAGTAGCTTAATTCAATCCAAAATTGGAAAGCTTATTTTCTCAGCAAAATTTCGATACGATTTGGCAAGTAAATTAAAGAGTTGGATTATTAGCATAATTTAGAAATTGAGTACAATTTGGAAAGTGAAATACTAGCTTAGGCATTAAGAATTCTAACGCAATTAGGAAAGTGCAGGGGTTGTCATTAATAAAAATACGGGGTCTAAGGGGTGCTTGTAAATCATCATTTTCTTCCCCTCTTAATTATAGAATTAGTTCCTAGAGCTCGAGAGATTATTGCAATTTTAGGAATTCTTTTGAGTTAGTTTGATTTCAAGTTTTCTTTAGTTTTAATTTTAATTCAAGTTTATTAGTTCTAGTTTTATTTTCAAGTTCAAGTTTTAATTTATTTTTTGTGGTTTCAAGTCTAGTTTGATTTTAGCCTCTTTTAAAAAACTCACTCGATCAAAGTTTTGATTGGTTTATGCTAGATGCTGAATTTTCATGATTGACACACATCGAAGATTCAATACTCTATTTTGGCTTTTAAGCATATATGGTAATATATTTCCTCTCTCTTGCCTTTTATTTAGAATTTATTATTTTGTTAGTAGTTCTGATAATTTCTTTGGTAGTGTTTAGTTTATAGTTTTAATCATGTTTAAATTAGTCTTAAATTCTGTTAGTTGAATGATTCTATTTTTCTTATTTTATGCTTTCAGTTGAATTGATATGGGTTAATTAGTTGTAGTGATCTAGATTCAACACAGTCTCTAGGGATTCAACCTCAAATGCTACGGATGACAACCGTGTGCTTGCGGTAAACTTTTACATCCTTTTTGGATCGTATCAAATTTTTGGCGTCGCTATCGGGAATGATGGTTTGAATTTAGGTCACTATTTTCCTTTTTTGTTTTTTTGTTATCTTATTAGTTCATAATTTCTATTAGTGGATTAGTTCCATAATTTCCATGTTTAGATTAGTTACAATTAATTTGATTCATATCTCATAAATGTTTTTAGTCTATTTTAATTGAAAATCCAAAAAAATTTGAAAATTCAAAAAATTTTAAAAATTTCAAAAAAAAAAATGCCAGTTTTTGATTTACAATAATTTGAGTATGAACTTTTTTGGAGCTATTTATGGAGACTTAATAATCATGTACTCAATTGCATCAAAATTTTAAAAATATAAAAAAAATTGTATGGCCATTGTTGCCGGTTTGAATGCTAAATTTAGAGGTTATGTTGAGCTTACGTATCATGGAGGATTATTAGGATTATTGTCTAGAACGCAAGATGAGGTTTAAGATTTCTTCAAGAAATTAGCTTCTTGGGTCACCTAAGAGTTTGAGTAAGCTAGAGGGACCTTAGGATAACCCACTCATGGTGAGTACTTTTTATGTCATTCCTCACCACCAGGAACATTTTAGGACTCTTATGATCATCCATCTCACTCTAATCTGATTCCTTTTTGGTGCGATTATTGTGAATCTTCTAATCATGATGTTTATAATTGCCCTTACCATGACTATGTTGATGCTAATGTACAAGTCTTAGAAAGACGATACATGAATTGACAAAAAAAATAATAGAGACTATGAAGGAGAGAATTGCTGTATATTCTCGTTGTTTTACTTGGAGTAGGGAGGATTATAGTTTGCATGAGTATGGCTCTAGTTTAGGGTCTCTTGAACATGTAATTAGTTTTTATGATGATTTTAAGCCTTTCATCCAATTTAGGCTTGAGTTGCATGATGATATAAGCCTTTTCCTAAACTAGAGAAAGAAAACGACCATTCCTATGTCTCTATCCCATGACTTTATACCGCAAACAAGCACACCTAGGGATGTCACTGTGGATTTCCTACATTCTACCGATCCACCTACCCTTTTAATCACTCTTGTGAGTTTGAAAAGGGTTACAAATTTGAAAGTGCTAGCAAGTTTGACGAGCATCATGACTTTAATGAATCAGAAGATATTTATGTACAAGATTCATGTGAAGGGGTGGTTGAACCACTAATTTTGAATTTGATGATGATCATTTCTCTGTGGAATATGAGTTTTTTTCATGTGGGTTTAATGTCAATAAGGGTTTAGATGTGGATATCTGTGCTTATTATGAATCCTTGTCTTTTTACCCTATCATAACTGACTATCTCTTTGAGCCATCCAAGTCCTAATATTATAAGACTTTTGTGCCTATGACTACTTGTTTGGAGTAGACTCTTGAGCATGCCAAGATTAAGAGACTTGTGAACTTAGGACCCATTGATGTGCCTAGATAGCCTGTTTGTGATGATTAACTTGCTAGGCCAATGACCAATTTGCTAGCTTGTTATGAGTACATCTGTCTATTTCATGACTGGGCCCAACAATTTGATAAAGTGAAATGGGCTCTTAATTGTATTGCATTGATCATATGGCTATACTCTTTCTGGCATCAATTCTTTGATTTTTACTATTTCATTGTTATTGAGAGTTTTTCTTGTAAGTTTAATAAGCTACTACGTTTACTAATGGGTTATAATTTGTGTAGCTATGTTTAGCTTGATATGGAGTGGTTGATACTCCATGAGCCTCTATGTAAGCAGATTTTAGGAGGTTATAGCTTAGGTGCAATTCTGCATCTGACCTGCAATTATCATTCTATCCATTGTATATTGGGTATATCATGTCTTCTATTTTTTTCCAGATACTCATTTCCCCACAATGCGGATATTTTGTGATCATACTGTGGGGAGAGGAAGCCATGCTTCAAAATTTTTGAAAAAAGGAAAAAAAAAAAGAGAAAAAAATTTTCGAAAAAACCAAACGGAGTTTCTACTTTTTTGTGGTTTCGGGGTAGTGGTACTATCTTAAGAACTTTAACCCTTTGTGACTTATTATTGGATTGTATATGAGCGGAGTGTCCAAGAGATACCTTAGTCCAAAGTGTGTCATTCCATATGTCAGTTGTAGCCTTGTCATTCCATTATAATGTTGAGTCCAACCGTTATTTATATATCATTATTATCGTAAGATTTTAGGCTTTCATGGTTTGATTTTCCCACTTATCTTTTTATGTAACCCAAAAAAAAAAGTTGAAAAATAGAAAAAAAAAGGAGAAAAAATCCAAGTAAAAAGTTATAAAGCCAGCAATGACAAGTAATCCTTTTGAGGTATGCACTACTAGGTACTACCCTTTACAGCAATATTGCTACTAAAAAAGTTTGCTTTCCATGTCTATAAGGCAATAAACTAGTCAAGTGGGATTGAGTCAAACCTTGGTACGACTAACTCCTGATGGTCTGTGAGGTAAAAAATTGGTATGTGGGTGTCATCCTTGAGGATAAAAGTCTTGATATGTATATTGTGCATGTGTGTAATCTGATTTGTGGGTTGTAAGAATGATTTCTTGGTCAAGTTCAGTTTTTCCTTAAGTATATTTGATTATATTTGAAAACTTCATAAACATTTTATCTTTTTCTTTTTCTTTTTCTTTTCTCCTTCAAAAATTTTGTGGGTATAGCTTCTGTAAACCTTCACAAAATCACATTCGTCCACTAGGAGAAGTTAGGGGTTTAAAGGTCATGTTGCAAGTGTTAAATGCAACCGTGATTCCTAGGAAGTGAGTTAGGTGTCTTACGTTAGCCTTTCTTTTCTTTTATTTTACTCGAGGATGAGCAATATCTTAGGGTGCGAGTATTTCTTTGGATTCCAAAAGTGTCCATCTAAATACTTCTAATCACTTAGTTCTTACTCGTAATCAGGATTATTTTTGGATTTTATTCGATTTTTGTAATTTTATAGGAAATAATGATTTAATAAAATAATGAGTGTCAAAAGCAAGCAACAAGAGTCGATGATCAAGACAATATAGTTACGATACAAAGTTTGGCCCAGCCTAGTAGTCAGTGCCCCATATTTTCTCTTGAATCAGGCCGCGATCTAGTAGCTTAATTCAATTTGAAATTGGAAAGCTTATTTTCTTGTCAAAATTTCAATATGATGTGACAAGTAAATTAAGAAGGTGGATTATAAACATAATTTGGAAATTGAATACAATTTGGAAAGTGTAATACTAGCTTGGATATTAAGAATTCTAATGTAATTAAGAAAGCATGGGGGGTTGGTACTAGTATAAATAGGGGTCTTAGGGGTGCTTGTAAATCATTGATTTCTTTCTCTTTCAATTGTAGCATTAGCTTCTAGAGTTTGAGAGATTATTGTAATTTTAGGAATTCTTTCAAATTGAGCTTAATTTCAAGTTTTCTTTAGTTCTAGTTTTAATTCAAGTTTATTAGTTCTACTTTTATTTTTAAGTTCAAGTTTTAATTTAATTTTTGTAGTTTTAATTTTAGTTTGATTTTAGCTTCTCCAAAAAATTCTCTCAATCAAAGTCTTGATTGGTTTATGGTGGATGCTGAATTTCCATGGTTGACACCCATCGAAGATTCAATATTCTCCTTTGGCTTTTAAGCATATATAGTAATCTATTTTCTCTCCCTTGCCTCTTAATTAGAATTTATTATTTCCTTAGTAGTTGTGATAAGTTTTTTGGTAGTCGTTTAGTTTACATTTTTAATCACGCTTAGATTAGTTTCAATTTCTGTTAGTTGAATGATTGTATTTTTCTTATTTACTACTTTCAGTTGAATTCATGTAGGTTAGTTAGTTGTAGTGGCCTGGATTCAACATGATATTTGTCGATTCGACCTTGAAGTACTATGGATGACAGCCGTATGCTTGCGGTAAAATTTTACACCCTTCTTGCATCGTACCATTGTACTATCCGGTAATTATTTACTATGATAAGTTGTGAACACATGTACCAAGAATGTTAAGTATTGTTACAGGACCAAATAGATTGAATATCAAATTCAACTTTGTGAATGACATGGTAGTACATAAAGAGAGTAAAAGTAAAGCATCTTCTACGAATGATATGGTTGTAGAGTCATTGATCGAGTCCTAGTAATAGGATCTACTTGTTGAGCATATAAGTGCTTAAGAGTCTTCATAGATAATACTTAACATGCTTTCGCGTGTTGTTCACCAATTATTTTCCTCATTTTCACAATTGATTGTCTAATATTACGAAATTCAAATGAGTTGTTAAGCATATACTTGTCGGAATGTTTGAATTAACATTCTTATTCATGGATGCTTCTTATGCACTCTTCATGTGAAAATTCATTGGGTAACCTTGAGGTTAGCCTTCTCACACAATTAACTGCCTCCATTGATTTGAGTATTAATGGGAGATGAGATAATATTTTAATTAAAATTATCATAAGGATAATTGTTAGAACCTATTAACTTAAAATCATGAATGTTGCTTTGATAATGACAGAAGGTCACTAGAACAAGTAGGTAAAATCAATTTTACC
>JAKOGI010003092.1:0-2500 GCA_029747015.1 Carnegiea gigantea | reverse complement strand
ACTGCCCTATCTGATGGATGACATAAAACACCGTCCTCACGTCGATGTTCATAATGCCATCTCATGTGCTCTGCACTACTTCTTGATGCATACAATTTCTGCAGTCGAGTTTTTAACGGCAAGTAATGCATCCTTGAATATGGTAATGGATTCTGATTCCTTTGTTGTGACCTTTGCCTCTTCCATCTTGAATGCCCACAAAACTTGCACGCATCCAGGTTTGCATCCTCCTTATAAAATAGCATGCAACCTTTCCGGCAACAATCAATTAAGACCACATCGTTGCCGAGATCTTTAACAACCTTCTTTGTTTGCCCATAGTTGTTTAGCACGCGGTAGTTAAGGGGACACATCTCTTTCATTAATTGAACAACTTCATTGAAACAATTTTGAGGCATATTATAATCAGATTTGATACTCAACAGTCTCACTACCGCAGATAACTCACTGTGGGTGGAGCAACCATCATATAAGGGTTGTTGAGCAGCTTGAACCATATTATAAAATGGTTCTCGGCAAGTGCTTGACCCCTCTTCCCTTACATTTTGATTTGCTATTATAGTATCATCAACCATGTCCTCAATCCAATCTATGTAGGATTCAGAATAGTCATTATTAATATGACTTGAACTTCCAACTTCGGGAATTTTACTATTTGAATACCCAGAACCATATTCCTGAGGTTCTATTTCCCCATGACTTATCTAAAACCAATATCCTTACACAAAACCCTTATACATAAGGTGCATCTTGACCTTATTAGGTGTCAAGTACACTCTATTTCTACATTTCACACAAAGACATCTATACTTTTCCGCATTCAGAAACTCTGTTTGTGTACGTGCAAATTGATTGAATTGATTTACTCCATCTAGAAATTCTTGCGTATAACCACTACGATCAGGCAGTAATCTATTATACATCCACCTACGATGTGGAGGACTATTCATATTCTGTTCAAATAACAATAACCACATAAGGTATTTGGTAAGAATTAATTATAATCAAAATTATAATAATTACATAAATTATGCAATTATATATTATATATGACTACTTTAAAATTTCCATATGCACCAAAAAAAACTTATAAATTTCGATAAATATACTTACATTCTCGTGAATATCACAAAACTAAGAATTCATACATAGTTGACCACTTTATTCCACCAACATATCAAATTTCAACTTAAAATTACCAAATCTAAGTGTACATTGCATTGGGCAAAATCTTTAAACAAATATGAGCTACAACTTCATACAAACATCACATTTGAATAAAATTATAAACTAAAGCATCTCAATCCACCAACATATCAACTTTCAAGTTCACATCACCAAACCTAAACCCTAAATTGCATTGAGCAAAATCTCCAACCAAATTTCGACAACATTATCAATTAAAACATTTCATTCCACCAACATATGAAATTTCAACTTCAAACTATCAAACCTCAACCCTAAATAGCATTTACCAAATTCTTGTAACGAATTAAAGCAATAACCTCACACAAATTGCACATTTCAACAACATTATCAATGAAACCATTTCATTCCACCAACATATCAAACTTTAAGTTCAAACTACCAAACCTAAACCCTAAATCGCATTTACCCCAACCTTAAACCAAATTAAAGCAATAACCTCACGCAAACACCACATTTCAACATAAATATGAACTAACTATGAAATTCTAATAATGTAATACAAAAATTTATAGAAATTTCAAGTTATTTAGTTGAGAAAAATACCTCAATTAACTCCAAAAAACCGGCGGCGAAGGGGCAGCAGACGGCGGCTGGCGGCGGGGGGAACGCCGACGGTGGCTGGGCACGACGAGTGAGGCGGCCAGTGGCTGGACAGTAGCTGAGTGCACGGCGTCCTCTCTCTCTCCTTGACGCTTCGAATTTTTGCAAAATGAAACCAAAGAAATCTGGTTTCATTTTATAGGGGTGGCGATGGAATGGCGACGGAGATTCTGTCGCCGCCCTTTTTTTAAAAATAGTTCGGTTTTTTTTGGGGCGACGGAATTTCCGTCGCCAAGTCTTTATTAAAAAAAATAATTATGGCGACGGAAATTCCGTCGCCCACTGTCAATTCTGGCTACGGATTAAAATTTTCGTTGCCATATCTATCGCACAATCTAACTTTTTTGTAAAACTATTTTTCAGTCGCCATTTCCGTTGTCAAATCTATCGCTATTTTTTTCCGTCGCTGAATTCCGTCGTTAATATGAACTTTTTTAGTAGTGTATATATATATATATATATATATATATATATATATATATATATATATATATATATATATATATATATATACATATATATATATATATATATATATATATATATATATATATATATATATATATATATATATATATATATATATATATATATATATATATATATATACACACATGCATACACACACACACATATGTGTATACATACATACATACATATATACATACATACATATATATATATATATATA